>JAZHYW010050215.1:0-49009 GCA_037355805.1 Ixodes ricinus
CAAAGGCACAGGCTTGAAAACTCACTCGAATTTCAGGCGATTTCCTAAACATTCAAGATGTCGAGGCACTCTTCAGCGCCTCGGGAACACGCTCGTAACTTCCATGGCAGGGTACAAGCAAAAAGCAAAGAGTTACCCAGCCGTAGTTATTGACGTTATCGAACATATATCAACGGCCGGTGTGAGCTTCGCCCAACGCAAAACTTACGCCGGTGTATGTACCGATCGGCCGATGAGTCCACAACACATGCCATCAAACTAAACGACTGCCTCTCCTAAAATTGTTGCACATTGCTATAGATAGAGGCTGCCAGAGGCAACGAGATTAATTGCGCGTATAAAAAAGAAAGCACTTGTCTTTTTTGTGAGTAGTTTTCTCTCAGCGACGTGGGTGCCACCAACACATGCGTAGACGAAAAATTTGTGCAACCTCGTTTCATGCAACGATCCATCCCTGGCCGGCTTGTAGAGAAGGCCTACGCGCCTTCGTCACTTATCTGCGACAGTTCGATGTCTTTTCCCAGTTGGCGGTGCCAGGAAAAACGCCGGACAAGCAAAGCAATGCCGCTAAGCGACACGACGCAACACTGTAGACACGCCAAACTGCGGTCCGCTCCTGTCCACTGAATTTGGATTTAAATGCGGCGACCGGCCCGCGTTGATTATTTATTATTGCTGCTAAGTTTTGCAGATTAGTTCGAAACCGGGGAAAGGGGGGGGAGGGGCAAAAGGCGGAAAAAGAGGAGGAGCGTGTTTGATTGCCTCCCCTCCACCGTATTGTTTACTGGTAAACTAGAATATCTGGAAGGGCACGGTGCCCCTTCATCGCCGAAGCCACTAGGTTTCACACAGACTTGGAAGTAATCCGTTACAAGTAACGGGATTACTTGTACTTAATTACTTTTCTTGTAATTTTGTAATTAATCCCTTACTTTTTTGAAAATGTAATTTGTAATGTAGTCTTATTACTTATTTAGTAACGAATTATTGAAATTACTCGTTACAATTCTTCCGTCCCATCAAAGGAAGAAATAGAGTGGAAGAAGGGCGATGAAACTGCCTTCGCGCTTTTATCATGGTAACACAAGACAGGGGTTCGCTCACGAAGATAGTGATGGCGAGGGAAAAGGAATTCACGGAAAGCATGATAGCTCAGTCAGAGCCCGTTTCTGGACTCGTTCGTACGGTCAGCCAGGCTGGGAGGATGCGGCTGTCTACAGAAAGGCAACAGGCTTCGACTTCTTGGAAAACAAACGGACTGCTTCGAGCTGCACAAAAGCAGAAAACTAATGGCCCATAAAACCTTTGCGTGAGGGTCGTGAGGACTAGACCGTGGACACTAAGACCGTGGTGCATACGTCCGCTAGAAGGAAGAAATAAAGATTGCTAGAAGAAGCTCGCGCACAGGCCCAAGTGGAACACCCTGATCCACCCGTTAGCAAGAGCAAATTAAAAAAAAAATATTTCCTTGTAAGTTAAAGTAACAGATGGATGGCTAATGCATAAAGACAGCTCAATCTCTCTCTAAAATCCACAATGGATTGTCACCTACCTATGCACTGTTTACGCTGCTCGTTTATGTCAACCTTAGAAAAAAACGTGAATAGTTAGCAGATACTATAAAACATACAAGGGGATTATTTTAGGCCTTTATTATTCGTAGTATAGGCGACCAATGTGTCCGCGCATCTGTCTGTCTCTGAGCTGCCAAAGAAATCGTTTTTACAGTCTTATGCATATGAGTGAATTAGCACGTTCCACTTGGACCAGTTTGATCTTTTGCTAAACACCTTCCACATTCTTTATTTTTTCTTCTCTGATTTATGTGAGTTGCGAGTCTCCACTCAAATGCAGGAGTATGCATCCCTCCTTTATTCCATGTTGTTTTGTGCGCTGTTTTTCCAGATGTTTATTCAGAATGAGACTCACCACGTTACTGCATGGAAATGCTGTTGTTGATTCCAGAGTGTCTGTAAAACAATCTACCTGACATCTTTGCCTCACGCCCCGGTTTCTGAAGCTCACTTTCTCCGAGCACAGTCTTTCTGATATCTCTGATCCTCTTTCTTTTTTCTTTTTGTGTTCAATAGATTGAGTAGCGAAGTGCACCAGTCTGCAGACCTACGTGTTCCTGTCCCTTTGTCCTTGTCTTTTTGTGGCCTTTTTAAGTTGGCCCATTATATTTTTTATCGTATATTCTACTCTGTGCTTTCATCTTTATACTTACGGCAGCCTTTCCCAACTAGACGTTGGCATTCACTTTCGCCATCCTGATCTAGTGTCACTGAGACGACGGGGAATGACAGTCTCCTCTGCTGAAGTCGTGGCTTCATGGAAGACTGCCAAGGCTGTTCATGTTAGGGTGCTCTACATATTGAGCAATATAATAGCAAATTATTGCTGCTAGAATTGTTTTTAAAACAGACTCTGTTTATGGGCTGGCCTTTTAGCAATTCGAATGCCACTCGCTTGGACTGAAAGCCTGTAGGTGAACTGCGAATTTCATTCGTAAGCGGAAGCGAAGTTTACAACAGAAGTGCGTCACTACTTGCATACCGTATTGCTGTGTGTTGTATTTTTTGTATTTGTTTATTTAGTGTACCGAATAATGGCTAAAGCCTTCCGATTGGTGTGCTTATTAGTAGCAACAAACAAACACAAACGAACGGCGAGTAGTGGAACAGCGTCACTCTCGCCGTTCGCAACTACACCCATTGGTTTTCGGAGAAGTTTGCAGTACGCTGTCCCTACAATTCAACACTCGCAAGACTTGCTTGAATTCATCCTGTAGCTGGTCGCACTTTCCAGTGTCATTTTAATGTTGCAAAAATGAATAATAACATTGGCATATTTGTCGTGCCAAACCCTGTCTCCACGAGATCCTAATACCACCGTTTCTGTTGTAGTGACACGGCGAGGCTCCATACTTGTTTTGCTTCAATCTTAGTAAGAGGGACGCTGTAATCCGATTCACTACTGTCGGATGTCATGGTAAACGTCCCGTAATGCACCGCGCGGTTATGCCGACGCCGCTCAAGCCGGAAACGGGCGCCTAAGAGATGCGCTCCAAAAGTCAAGGAGTCAAGGAGAGTACCATGTAGACCACATGCAAGCGCGGACTCTCAGTTCGCGTACAAATCAAAAGAAGGAAGAAATAAAGATTGCTGAAGGAGCTCGAGCACAAGTCCCTAAATGGAACACGCTGATGCACCCGTTAGCAGAGCAGATTTTCAAAACATAAATTTCTTGTAAGTTATTTGCTTATGCTTTGTTATTTGCTTTTGAATTTAAGCTTATCTAAATTGAAGGCAGCAAATATCCTATCAACAGTCATGGTACGCGTCCGAAGTATATTGCGTTAACATAATTGACCCAACCCCTGATTTTTCATTTGTCGGTGCATCTAACCAAATTGTGCAGGCTTGGATTGCTCTTGTTTGATTCACATAATCTAGAGCACATTTTCACCTTTCTACTCATTGGAAGCCCTCGCCGAACGAAGCAGGCATCGACTAGGCCGATTCGTTCCTGCATCACCAGCTGAGCCGGGTTCCGGTCCATGGCAGTCTGCAAAGGTTGTTGATAGTAAGCTTCCTTATATGGAAGCTGTGTAATAGCAGCTTGTCTTGGGTGACATTTTGAAATGTATTTTTATGTTTTAGAAAGTGAGAGTGGCATGGGCATACTTGCAATTTGAAACCTTACCAAAGCCTGTTCTGAACTTTCATCCTCTTAAGATTTCAATATAGCCATTCCACTGCACACGTTGCCTACTTCGGCCAGGTAGAGACTTGATCCATATGCAGGTAATCAGGTGATTATCAACTGCTCAGTGCTGTCCGTGGTGACGTTCTCTCTATGTCCATCGACTTGCCACACTTGAATTGCAGGGCATTTGAAAGGTAAGAGCAAGTCAGCGGCTGCATGATGCTCCCAGTACTGGGCAGTCGACGATCGCTTGTTCGCCCTCATATAGATGACGACTGTACTTCTAGCTCGGCGCTGTGACACTTAGCTGATTCAGCCTGGCGCCCGGGTATGCTGAGTGGTATGTGTAGAGCTGGTTGACTGCATGTACCTAGTTGCACTGCGGTATAAAACGCGCCAATTAGCGCTTTAATGCAGTCTCGAGTAGTACGATTGATGTTTTCTTTCGGCGTGGATGTTACGTGTTCATACATTTGTTTTCTCGTCTATCGTCAATCCTAACTGTCTGCAAAGAGTGAGTGTGGAAACATGCCAGCAAGTCTCTAAAGCAGTATGCAGTGCAAGTTTGGTGTATTGTCCAAGCGAGGAAGAAGAGACTGCGCGTTTTGCAGTTGTGGCTGCGACATAAACATTAGGTAGTTTTAGCTGAGCATTTTTACGGCCCGCTCGCTCAGCAGAAAAGCACGTGCATGCCGGCAACGCTCAGCCCGCAGCGACCATTCGGTGCACAGATGCCGATGGAGCAGACAGTTCCTGCACCCCGATGGCCACTGCCAGCCAGGCGTTATACGTATGCCTGGTGGCTTTCTCGCAACAGTGGCTGAGCGGGCAGGCCGTTAAACGCGCTCTGCTAAAACTTTCTGATAAGGGGCGGTTGACGCATAGATATTTCAGGCAGAGGGATGGGCGACATTGCTCATATCAATTCTCGGTGTGAGCAGCTGGTCATCGTAATACGAAAAGTTTTGATTCAATCTTCCTCTGCACTTTCTGACGAGGTTTTGAGACATATGCTCCTGGCAGTATTATCACGCTAGACATTATTAGACCCAGATCCCCTCCAATAAATTCTAAGTGGATGAAGTCACTAGCCACATAGCTTGTACAAAACTAAATCTGGAACGCACTGCTCCTTCCTGTTTTTTCCACTGTATTCAGAACCTTGTCTCAGTATGTGATGGGTCTGTGAAGGAAAATTGACCAGATAAACGATGTACTTAGAAAATAGATATCCCATACATGTTAACATGCATCAACTACTTACTGTACACTGCCTCCCTACTGATTTGGAATCTTTCACTGGATTTGCCTGAGACTGTCGCGCCTTTAGACATCTTGATGTGGATCACGAGGGAATGTTTCTTGTCATATGATGTCATATGCTTAAAGTAAGTGAGGCTTGCGAGGCATTTTCAGGGCTATGGGGCATGCCGATGGTAAGCACTCAATCTGAGTTTGATAGTGGAGGTTCCTAATATATACTGAGCTTGTGTGTAAGTTCCTTGCACGAGGAGGGGGGGGGGAGTGCTGAGCACGCGCTTGCGTGTAGTTTTATGCATACCTTCTGAACCCACGATTTCTACGACAATGGTGCGGCAACATGATTAGCCACTGTACATCGCTGACGTCAGCAATAAGAAACTTCCACGCTGTTTGTCAACTGCTTTCGTTTTGAGGCCTCTAAGCTACAAACTAGAAACCAAGGACGCCTGCCCCTTCACCCCTATCATTGAAGGCCCTTATAAAGAGAACAGCATCGGCGTCGGAAGTTTTGGAACACTTGGCGATGGCTAGCCTGGTTAATCCGGACATGTTCAGAAATTGTTCGGCCTACTACCGAACACCACTGCGGTCGACGATTGCTGTCGCCAGCACCGACTCGCTCCTCGCCTTCCGCAAAGTGTCGCCACGGCCGGCAGCCGTCGGCCGACAACGTCGCCGGTTGGGGGTGTGCTCTGCCATTCAAAAGTCAGGGAGCTTTAATTCCTCTCTAGCCTGGATGCCTCGGGAGGGTGACGGTGGGCTACCGAACTAGCACTGGGGACCTCGCCCCTTCTACCCGCTGCGGAAAGTGCAAGAAGCAGGTAAGTCTTGTCTCCTCAATCCGGATTTTAGGTTTTAAATAATGATTTCATCTGGTTTGCGTTGTTTCACAAATTCTTACACCATCAACTACACAAAATCTGCACATGCCAGCGGTATGGAAGTAGGGACCCGTTTAAATCTGCTACGCATTCTATCTGCAAGCATATTTGCAAGCAATTGTCAATGATTACGTGAAGCTAAAATATGAGCCTATCTTTATGAGATTAAAAAATGACGTAAGACTATAGGACAAACAACGATGATAACATATATTATCTAACTTGCGAAGAGCTTTTTTGTGCTTGTTCATGATTCTTTTTCTTACTTCGCCGGTGGTTTTTTGAGTGGAGTGTAATTTCAGCAGCTGCGTCTATACTTAATTGTGTCGGGAATGCATATTTTGCTGAGGTTGATATAAGTCACCAAGAGCTGAGGATCAAATGCGGACATTTGCAGTTTGCCTGAATGTGCGGCTTTTTTTACTTTTTCTTGTTTAATTTGCATGAACACATTTACAGCCTTAATTCTCCTTTCGAAGCACTGTTACGGTAGCCTGTGTGGATATCTTGCATCAAGACCTGCTATTTTCAATAAGATGGTACTGTCGATGTCACCGTTAATATGGACTCCGTTAATATGGACACCCCCGCTATGGACACCATTTTAGGGGAAAAATTTTTGCACAAGTGCGTGCATTTTTTGTCTCGTTAATATGAACAACTCACATTATGGACGATTGTTAAGGGGAACGGAGGTGTCCATATTAACGAGACATCACTGTAGTAGACAAAAATAATAATAAAAAAGCTTTCAAAGGGAACAGTCACCGACTACCGTCGTTTATTATACGGTGTGCAGCCAATCTCACTGCTAGCATCGCAAGTATCCGAGCAATGAACGGAGTTCAAAGAATAAAATTAGACTTGAAAATGCAGTGCGAATTGGGACAATGTTGATGACGTTTCCCGTTCTCATGTCTCTTTGCGGATTGCGTTTTCACGACCAGTAGTTTGAGCTTCGTCCTTTGTTAACGATTATTCTGTCGTTAGCTGTGATTGGCTGCCTGAGTGTTTATGGGAGACGCCTATGACGTTGTTTGTTTTATGTAGGCCAGGCATCTCTAGTTTTTTTTCTCGTAGCACTTTATTTACAATATTGAATGAAAGGTTTATTGTGAAAAACACAAGTAGTTCCCAGAAAGGCTATTTATTGGGTGTTCTCGTTTCAACTCAGGCACGGTTTTGTTGGTGGAATTGTTTAATTTCGACAATATTTTCAAAAATGTTTGGAGCATTCCTGAGATGAATAGCTGCACAAACGGCTTGAGGTTAGCACATTTTTGTTTTTGTTTTAAAGTTATTGACCATTGAAGCGTTGCGAGAGCCAGAACGGACGTTTCGCCCATCTGTCGGAGATGGCGTGCTTCACCGCTCTGCTATTTTGTCGCTTCTCAAACTACCGCTCTAGAGGCTCTTGTGACAATTTCGAAATATATTTCATTACGCGTAATGAATGTTAAAAATGATATATATTTTTTGTTTGGAAAGTTATGTGTTGACTTATTTAAGATATTTTAACGACCTGGATATCATCAGAAATCTACAGACACCTAGGTCTTTCGTTCAAATTAAACTAAAATAATAATTTGTCTAAATTCATTAGGTCTGATGAAATCTATCTCAAATTTGTCACAGAAGAGTCTAGTGTTGAAAGTCTGAGAAGTGACAAAAAATATTCTGCGATGAAACACTGCCCAATCTCCGACAAATAGAAATCTCCGTTTTGGCCTCTCTCGCTCCAGTGGTCAATAACACAAAACAACCAATAAATCTGCCAAGCTTGCCGTTTGAGTTGTTGTTCATTCCAAAAAGCTCGCAAAACATGTAATTTTTTTTTTGCGGGGGGGGGGGGGGGGGGGGTAAGATAAATAATTTGACGACAGAACCGTGTCTGATTTGATATGGAAACCCCGACTGTTTTATAAATAAGGCAAGCAAACGTTGCCTTACGTTTAAACCCTACCTACATAAAATATTTTTAAAAAGTTCGAGAGCCATGCGGTATCTATTGAAACGCCAGGTGTTTATAGGAAGGGAAAAGAAAAAACCGTTTTAATGGCGTGAATTAGGGCTGCGCATTTCTGGTGGTTTAGTGCCAGTGCACATATGGGATGTCCCGTTGGTCGGGCCTGGTGACACTTTGGCGAGGGAATTTTGTTGAATCCGAGGCTAAATAGGTGCTGCGTTCTACATTTATTTCAGCTCCCCGGGCTCGACGAGGAGCCACAACTTCTTCTGCGCCAAGGAACGTGCTTGGTGTGCCCAAAGACAAAGGCGTCCAGGAAGAGGTACTATGGATTATCTACGCCAGGGACTGCAGCGGGAGGAACGCGAGGACGCCAGCTGGCAAAATAAGGACTGCTGCAACTGCGGGCAGCACCTGAACTGGATGTGGTGGAAGTCAATGAACAGTCCCATCGCTGCAGATCCCTTCCTCGAGTCCTCGATATCATCGGTAAGCACTACCCGATACCTTAGAGCACTCGGGGGATGCGTTGGCGTTTGTTTCTTGACTGCAACAATAAACATTTAAGATTTGACTAACAAAAAACATTTTTGTGCTGATTTCTTAAGGGATCGAACTCCAGAACTTGTTTTTTACTTTCAGAAGCGCAGGAGCAATAGTCATTGCCCTCTTCGCATTGCGCCTAATTCTCGGGCTTTCAAGAACAGTCTAGATTAATGGTTTTGATTTCGTATAGCTGCTTTGTTAGCATTTGGAATTTGTGTTGTTCTGTTATTTTATTCCACAACGTGAATTATAGTTTTTTAGGACTGGGTCATTCCTGGGAAAAAATGTGTTTCCCAAAGGATTGTTTGAAAGGGACTATTCCTATTCCGCTTACAAATCGTCACGGTGCGCAGAGCGGAGGGTATCAAATATTAACCCCATTAATTATTTATAACAATAAGTGACCAAGCGTTTAGTCAAACATACAAACAGAGTTTCTAAATCGCCTAGAACGCCATAAGCACGTGAAAAGAAGATATCGCATTCCAAATCGTCTGCTTCCGCACAACAAAGTACCCACAACAAATGGAGCAGGTGTCCTCCACAAACGCAAGTCACTTCTTTTTTCTCACAACAAACTTTCCAGGGCTCTCCCCCAGTTTCCTTCTCACACCCTCTTCCTCTCTTTCCTTCTTTCTTCCTCTCCGATCCTCCTCTCCCTCCTTCTTTCCTCCTCCTGCTTGGGCGTGGTGCGACGCCGGAATTTATCCAGCGCGACATTGTGAGTGCCTTGAAAGATATTTTTTGCGAAAAAAAACTCAGTTGTTACTATTTAGTCTGACTGCTTTTGTCTACGGCTGTGTCAAAGCTGTCTTCCTGATATCGACCCCGTGAAATGAACATGTAGACCTTGCGTTCCCTATGGTCTAACTGTTTTAATTGTTACTGAATAGTCAGCATCTAATAAACATACCACCACGGTTCACGGGGTTCTTCCCTAAGTGCCTTCCGTTGACGTCCGAAAAAAAAAAACAGTGTAAGTTTCGGTGGTGCGAAAAATACGGTGAATTTCTGTAATATCCTGGTGAATCCAGGCAAATCCGGTGACTTCCGGTAGGGTGCGGCCTCTGCCGGAAGTGAAAAGAGTCTTATAATCCTTATAATCCTGTAAAATAATTTATTTACAGGAAATTAAATTCGGTAAAAACGTTTTTCAATGGGGCAGTTTTGTGGTTGCCTAAGAAAGTACTGTTACCCGGTTGGTGCTCCGTCTGGTTCGCTCTCTCAAGAAGTCGCACGTTGAAGCAGATGACAGTAAACATTTTACTGTTCGTTGTTGACGTCTCGGTAACTGTCTAGGCCCGGTCCCTGGCGCTCCAGCCGGGGCCCTGCTCCTGGTCTGGTGCACGGCCGAGTTGCTGGAGCCTACGGTTCGTGGCCGTTCCGTTCGCTCCTCGTCTCGCACTCTGGCAACCCAAAGCGCAAGTCTCGGGCTCCGGTCGACCGCCCGCCAGGTGTCCCCCACGTCATCTACCTTCTTTATCTTCCTATTGTTTGGTCAGGCTAGCTTTCATGCAACTATTAGAGCATAACAAAAACACCAAATGAAAGCTGTATCTAAGCCATCTGAAAAAATTATAATATTGTTATTGTAGGTATGGTTTATGTACAAGAAAAGAGCACTCAAGTTTGGAAAAAACGCTAAAATTGCAAAATTTCTCGTCATTTAAAAAAAACTACGTATTCTTCATTTTCAAACATTTTGTGAAGCTCTTTTTATGTGTATGGTTTCCCTATATAAAGCAGTACGTTGGAAAAAGCAGGCATATTTTACTTCCATTGTGGGCCGTTGCCAAATCGTTTACGCCCGGGGAACTGGCACCTCCGGGGACTCACCTGCCCTGAGTCCCGCGACAATTTGGACACGCTCTCTTTCTCTCCCCCCCTGCCCGACCCTTTTCAATTTGTGTGCGTGTATACATTGTTGTGCCTGTTTGCCTCCTTCCTCTTTTTTTTTTTGCAACGATCTGGGGTTATTAGTGTGCTTTCCTGAATTGCTGTCATACTGATGAGGCCCGTCTCGGGTCAGAACGTCTAAGTAAAGAGACTAAGTTTTGAAGTGGCTCTTTATTTTATATATATATATATATATATATATATATATATATATATATATATATATATATATATATATATATATATATATATATATATATATATATATATATATATAAGCATATTGAGCTTAACGGAGCCGAAGGCGTAGAAGACAGATATACGGGGTGACGGTAGAAAACGAACCAGGAGGATTTTATTCGACGTTTCGGCCTGAGACCTGTCTCGGGTCGGAGACGTCGAGATAAAATCACTCCCGGCTCGTTTTCTGCCGTCCCTCATATATATATATATATATATATACATATATATATATATATATATGTATATAAGCACACACACATAAGCACACCCCGGTGACGGCGCTCCCCGGCGCGCCACCGGCGGGCGCGGAAGTCCACACGCGCGCGGAAGATCAGGCACTTCTTAGTAGGACCCGCACGCTCGCACCCCGCGCATTTTCACTAGTTCTCAGGGGCCCTCAGGTGGAGAAGCCTGTGTCGATGGCCACGCATTCCGGCGTTCGGGTTTCATTCCGTGCTGACTTTACTTATATTTCTGCAATGCTTTTTACTTGTTGAGATGTAAGTTATATCTCAACAACTCAAAAAAATAAAATAAAGAGCCAATTTATGGAAGGCGCCACTAATACGGGAAAGCGAAAGCAAGCGCCGAAGCGGCGCGATGCTATCAAAACTGACAGTTTCACCTCATATCATTCTACTAGATTAGGAACGTATGTTCGGCAGTGGCAGTCGGCGGCGAGGTTACCTGAAAACATTAACCACCTGACCCTGCAGATTCCACACGCGGCCGAAGAAGTACGCCTACAAGGACAAGCATACCTCGGATAAGCCATCGTCTGCTCCAGAAACGAGGAGGAAACAACCGGTCACAGTAATTGACAGCGACAGCACCCACGCCAACGACAGAGGCGGCGCTCAGTACACGACTACAAAGAGGCACACACGGCATCGGCAGTGGCATTCGGCGACGGAGTTACCTGCAAAAATAATCACCTAACCCTGCAGTTCCCACACCCGGCCAAAGAAAGTACGCCTACAAGGTCAAGCCTCCCTCGGACAAGCCATCGTCTGCTCCCAGAAACGAGGAGGAAGCAACCGGTCACAGCAAGCGACAGCGAGACCACCCACGCCAACGACAGAGGCGACACCAAGGACACGACTACAAAAGATGCACACACGGCATCGGCAGCGGCAGTCGGCGACGGAGTTATCTGCAAACATTCACCACCTGGCCCTACGGCTACACCCGGCCGAAGAAAATGCGCCTACAAGGACAAGATTCCCTCGGACAAGCCGTCGTCTGCTCCAGAAACGAGGAGGGGAAGCAACCGGTCACAGCAAGTGACAGCGGTAGCACCCACGCCAATGACAGAGGCGGCACCAAGGACACGACCTGCAAGAGAGGCGCACACGGCAGCGGCGGTCGGCGACGGAGTTATCTGCAAGCAGTTCACCACCTGGCCCTGCAGCTTCCACACTGGCCGAAGAAAATGCGCCTAGAAGAACAAGATTCCCTTGGACAAGCCGTCGTCTGCTCCAGAAGCGAGGAGGAAGCAACCGGTCACAGCAAGTGACAGCGGTAGCACCCACGCCAATGACAGAGGCGGCACCAAGGACACGACTACAAGAGAGGCACACACGGCGGCGGCAGTCGGCGACGGAGTTATCTGCGAAACATTAACCACCTGACCTGCAGCTTCCACACCCGGCCGAAGAAAATGCGCCTAGAAGAACAAGATTCCCTCGGACAAGCCGTCGTCTGCTCCAGAAGCGAGGAGGGGAAGCAACCGGTCACAGCAAGTGACAGTGGTAGCACCCACGCCAATGACAGAGGCGGCACCAAGGACACGACTACAAGAAGGCACGCACGGCAGCGGCGGTCGGCGACGGAGTTATCTGCAAACATTAACCACACTGACCCTGCAGCTTCCACACCCGGCCGAAGAAAATGCGCCTGAAGAACAAGATTCCCTCGGACAAGCCGTCGTCTGCTCCAGAAGCGAGCAGGGAAGCAACCGGTCACAGCAAGTGACAGCGGTAGCACCCACGCCAATGACAGTAGGCGGCACCAAGGACTACGACTACAAGAAGGCCGCACGGCATCGGCAGCGGCAGACGGCGACAGTGTTTTCTGCAAATAATCGCCACCTGACCCTTGACCCTGCAGTTTCCACACCCGACCGAAGAAGGTACGCCTACAAGGACAAGTCTCCCTCGGACAAGCCTTCGTCTGCTAAAGAAACGAGGAGGGGAGCAACCGGACACAGCAAGTGACAGCGACAGCACCCACGCCAACGACAGAGTCGGCACCAAGGACACGACTACAAAAGAGGCCCACACGGAATCGGCGGCAGCGGTCGGCGACAGAGTTGTCTGCAAACATTAACCACCTCACCCTGCACACCTTCCACACCCGGCCAAAGAAAATGCGCCTAAAACGTACAAGCCTCCCTCGGACAAGCAATTATCTGCACCAGAAACGAGGAGGGAGCAACCGGTCACAGCAAGTGACAGCGACCACCTACACCAACGACAGAGGCGGCACCAAGAAAGAGGACTACAAAAGAGGCACACACGGCATCGGCAGCGGCAGATGGTGACGGAGTTATCTGAAAGCATTCACCACCTGACCCATGCAGCTTCCACACCCGGCCGAAGAATATTCACCTACAAAGACAAGCCTC
The DNA here is from genome assembly GCA_037355805.1 of Ixodes ricinus. Classification (NCBI taxonomy): domain Eukaryota; kingdom Metazoa; phylum Arthropoda; class Arachnida; order Ixodida; family Ixodidae; genus Ixodes; species Ixodes ricinus. The sequence goes on from JAZHYW010050215.1 coordinate 13,130, forward strand.
CCTCGGACAAGCCATCGTGTGCTCCAGAAACGAGGAGGAAGCAACCGGTCACAGCAAGCGACAGCGACACCACCCATGCCAACGTGCAGAGGCGACACCAAGGACAGGACTACAAAAGAGGCACACACGGCATCGGCAGCGGCGGTCGGCGACGGAGTTATCTGCAAACTTTCACCACCTGGCCCTGCAGCTTCCACACCCGGCCGAAGAAAATGCGGCCTACAAGGACAAGATTCCCTCGGACAAGCCGTCGTCTGCTCCAAAAACGAGGAGGGAAGCAACCGGTCACAGCAAGTGACAACGGTAGCACCCACGCCAATGACAGAGGCGGCACCAAGGACACGACTCCAAGAGAGGCACACACGGCATCGGCAGCGGCAGACGGCGACGGAGTTTTCTGCAAACATTAACCACCTGACCATTGACCCTGCAGTTTCCACACCCGGCCGAAGAAAGTACGCCTACAAGGACAAGCCTCCCTCGGACAAGACATCGTCTGCTCCAGAAACGAGGAGGGGAGCAACCGGTCACAGCAAGTGACAGCGACAGCACCTACGCCAACGACAGAGGCGGCACCAAGGACACGACTACAAAGGAGGCCTACACGGCATCGGCAGCGGCAGTCGGCGACAGTTATCTGCAAACATTAACCACCTGACCCTGCAATTTCCACACCCGGCCAAAGAAAATGCGCCTAAAAGGACAAGCCTCCCTCGGACAAGCCATCATCTGCCCCAAGAACGAGGAGGGGAGCAACCGGTCACAAAAAGTGACAGCGACACCACCCACACCAACGAGCAGAGGCGGCACCAAGGAGAGGACTACAAAAGAGGCACACACGGCATCGGCAGCGGCAGATGGCGACGGAGTTATCTGCAAGCATTCACCACCTGACCCATGCAGCTTCCACACCCGGGCGAAGAAAATGCACCTACAAAGACAAGCCTCCATCGGACAAGCCATTGTCTGCTCCAGAAACGAGAAGGAAGCAACCGGTCACAGCAAGCGACAGCGACACCACCGCACGCCAGCGACAGAGGCGACATTAAGGACACGACTACAAAAGAGGACAACATGGCATCGGCAGCGGCAGTCGGCGAGGAGTTATCTGCAAACATTCACCACCTGACCCTGCAGCTTCCACACCCGGTCGAAGAAAATGCGCCCACAAGGACAAGATTCCCTCGGACAAGCCGTCGTCTGCTCCAGAAAAGAGGAGGGAAGCAACCGGTCACAGCAAGTGACAGCGATAGCACCCACGCCGATGACAGATCTGGCACCAAGGACACGACTACAAAAGAGGCCCAGATGGCATCGGCAGCGGCAGACGGCGACGGAGTTATCTGCAAACATTAACCACCTGACCCTGCAGTTTCCACACCCGGCCGAAGAAAGTACGCCTACAAAGGCAAGTCTCCCTCGGACAAGCCATCGTATGCTCCAGAACATGGAGGGAAGCAACCGGTCAGAGGAAATGACAGCGACAGCACCCACGCTAACGACAGAGGCAGCACCAAAGACACGATTAAAAAGAGAGGCACACACGGCATCGGCAACGGCAGTCGGCAACAGAGTTATCTGCAAACATTAACCACCTGACCCTGCAGATTCCACACCTGGCCGACGAAAAAGCGCCTACTAGGACAAGCCACCCTCGGGCAAGCCATCGTCTGCTCCAGAAACGAGGAGGGAAGCAACCGGTCACAGCAAGTGACAGTGACAGCACCCTCGCCAACGACAGAGGTAGCACCAAAGACACGATTACAAAAGAGGCACACATGGCATCGGCAACGGCAGTCGGCAACAGAGTTATCTGCAAACATTAACCACCTGACCCTGCAGCTTCCACACCCGGCCGAAGAAAATGCGGCTACACAGACAAGACTCCCTCGGACAAGCAATCGTCTGCTTCAGAAACGAGGAGGGAAGCATCCGGTCAGCAGCAAGTGACAGCGAAACCACCCACGCCAACGACGGAGGCGGCACCAAGGACAGGACTACAAAGAGGCACACACGCATCGGCAAAGCCAGTCGGTAACGGAGTTATCTGCAAACACTAACCACCTTACCCGGCAGATTCCATACCCGGCCTAAGAAAGTACGCCTACAAAGACAAGCCTCCCTCGGACAAGCCATCGTCTGCTCCAGAAACGAGAAAGGAAGGAACCGGCCACAGCTAGTGAGAGCATACCACCCACGCCAATGACAGAGGCGGCACAAAAGACGACTCAGAAAAGAGGCACATACGGCATCGGCAGCGGCAGACGGCGACAGAGTCATCTGCAAACATTAACCACCTGACCCTGCAGATTCCGTACCCGGGCGAAAAAGTGTGCCTACAAGGACAAGCCTCCCTCGGACAAGCCATCGTCTGCTCCAGAAACGAGAAGCGAAGCAACTGGCCACAGCTAGTGACGAGCGTACCACCTTCGCCAAGGACAGAGGCGGCACCAAGGACACGACCACAAAAGAGGCACACACGCATCGGCAACGGCAGTCGGTGACGGAGTTGTCTGCAAACATTAACCACCTGACCCTGCAGTTTCTATGCCCGGCAGAATAAAGTACGCCTACAAGGACAAGCCTCCCTCGCACAAGCCATCGTCTGCTCCAGAAACGAGAATGGAAGCAACCGGCCAGAGCTAGTGACAGAGTACCACCCACGCCAAGGACAGAGGCGGCACCAAGGACACGTCTACAAAAGAGGCACACACGCATCGGCAACGGCAGTCGGTGACGGAGTTATCTGCAAACATTAACTACCTGACCCTACAGTTTCCACGCCCGGCCGAATAAAGTACTCCTACAAGGACAAGCCTTCCTCGCACAAGCCATCGTCTGCTCCAGAAACGAGGAGGAAGCAACCGGCCACAGCAAGTGACAGCGACAGCACCCACGCCAACGACAGAGGCAGCACTAAGTACACGACTACAAAAGAGGCACACACGGAATCGGCGGCGGCGGTCGCCGACGGAGTTATCTGCAAACATTAACCACCTGACCCTGCAGATTCCACACCCGGCCGAAGAAAGTACGCCTACAAGGACAAGCCTACCTCGGATAAGGCATCGTCTGCTCCAGAAACGAGGAGGGAAGCAACCGGTCACAGTAAGTGACAATGACGGCACCCACGCCAACGACAGAGGCGGCACTGAGTACATGACTACAAAAGAGGCACTCACGGCATCGGCAGCGGCATTCGGCGACGGAGTTACATGCAAAAATAATCACCTGACCCTGCAGTTCCCACACCCGTTCGAAGAAGGTACGCCTACAAGGACAAGCCTCCCTCGGACAAGCCATCGTCTGCTCCAGAAACGAGGAGGAAGCAACCGATCACAGTAAGTGACAGCGACAGCATCCACACCAACGACAGAGGCGGCACCAAGGACACGACTTCAAAGAGGCACACACGGCAGCGGCAGTCGGCGACAGGAGTTATCTGCAAACATCAACCACCTGATCCTGCAGTTTCCACACGCGGCCAAAGACAGTACGCCTACAAGGGCAAGCCTCCCTCGGACAAGCCATCGTCTGCTCCAGAAACGGGGAGGGAAGCAACCGGTCACAGCAAGTGACCGCGACACCACCCACGCCATCGACACGGGCGGCGCCAAGGAGACGACTACAAGAGAGGCACACAGCATCGGCAGCGGCAGTCGGCGACAGAGTCATCTGCAAATATTAACCACCTGACCCTGCAGATTCCACACGCGGCTGAAGAAAGTACGCCTACAAGGGCAAGCCTCCCTCGGACAAGCCATCGTCCGCTCCAGAAACGAGGAGGAAGCAACCGGTCACAGGAAGTGACAGCGACAGCACCCACGCCAACGATAGAGGCGGCACCAAGAACATGAGTACAAAAGAGGCGCACACGGTATTGGCGACAACAGTCGGCGACGGAGTTATCTGCAAACATTAACCACCTGACCCTGCAGTTTCTACACCCGGCCAAAGAAAGTACGCGTACAAGGACAAGCCTCCCTCGGACAAGCCATCGTCTGCTCCAGAAACGAGCAGGGAAGCAACCGGTCACAGCGAATGACAGCGACAGCACCCACGACAACGACAGAGGCGGCACCGGGCACAGGACTACAAAAGAGGCACACGTGCATTGGCAACGCCAGTCGGTGACGGAGTTATCTGCAAACATTAACCACCTGACCCTGCAGATTCCACACGCGGCCGACGAAAATGCGCCTACTAGGATAAGCCTCCCTCGGACAAGCCATCGTCTGGTCCAGAAACGAGAGGGAAGCAACCGCTCTCAGCAAGTGACAGCGACAGCACCGACGCCAACGACAGAGGCAGCACCAAGAACACGACTACAAAAGAGGCACACACGGCTTCGGCAGCGGCAGTCGGCGACGAAGTTACCTGCAAACATTAGCCACCAGACCCTGCAGCTTCCACACCCGGCCGAAGAAAATGCGCCTACAAGGACAAGAATCCCTCGGACAAGCCATCGTCTGCTCCAGAAACGAGGAGGAAGCATCCAGGAGCAGCAAGTGACAGCGACACCACCCACGACAACGACAGAGGCGGCACGATGGACACGACTACAAAGAGGCACACAGGTATCGGCAAGGGCAGTCGGTGACGGAGTTATCTGCAAACATTAACTACCTGATCCTGCAGTTTCCGCACCCGGCCAAATAAAGTGCGCGTACAAGGACAAGCCTCCCTGGCACAAGCCATCATCTGCTCCAGAAACGAGAATGGAAGCAACTGGCCAGTGCTAGTGACAGAGTACCACCCACGGCAAGGACAGAGGCGGCACTAAGGACACGACTACAAAAGAGGCACACACGTATCGGCAACGGCAGTCGGTGACGGAGTTATCTGCAAACATTAACTACCTGACCCTGCAGATTCCACGCCCGGCCGAATAAAGTACGCCACAATTACAAGCCTCCCTCGCACAAGCCATCGTCTGCTCCAGAAACGAGGAGGAAGCAACCGGCCACAGCAAGTGACAGCGACAGCACCCACGCCAACATCAGAGACAGCACTAAGTACACGTCTAGAAAGAGGCACATACGGCATCGGCAGCGGCGGTCGCCGACGGAGTTATCTGCAAACATTAACCACCTGACCCTGCAGATTCCGCACGCGGCCGAAGAAAGTACGCCTACAAGAACAAGCCTAAGTCGGATGAGCCATCGTCTGCTCCAGGAACGAAGAGGGAAGCAACCGGTCACAGTAAGTGACAATGACAGCACCCACGCCAACGACAGAGGCGGCACTAAGTACACGACTACAAAGAGGCACACACGGCATCGGCAGCGGCATTCGGCGACGGAGTTACCTGCAAAAATAATCACCTGACCCTGCAGTTCCCACACCCGCCCGAAGAAAGTACGCCTACAAGGACAAGCCTCCCTCGGACAAGCCATCGTCTGCTCCAGAAACGAGGAGGAAGCAACCGGTCACAGGAAATGAGAGCGACAGCACCCACGCCAACGACAGAGGTGGCACTAGGGACAGGACTACAAAGAGGCATACGCGCATCGGCAACGGCGGTCGGTGACGGAGTTATCTGCAAACATTAACCACCTGACCCTGGGGATTCCACACCCGGCCGACGAAAATGCGCCTGCATAGGACAAGCCCCCCTCGAACAAGCGATTGTCTGCTCAAGAAACGAGGAGGGAAGTATCCCGTCACAGCAAGTTACAGCGACAGCACCTACGCCAACGACAGAGGCGGGACCAAGGACACGATTACAAAAGAGGCACACACGGCATCGGCAGCGGCAGTCGGCGACAGAGTTACCTGCAAACATGAACCACCCGACCTTGCAGCTTTTACATCCGGCCGAAAAAATGCGCCTACAAGGACAAGACTCTCTCGGACAAACCATCGTCTGCTCCAGAAACGAGGAGGGAAGCATCCAGTCACAGCAAGTGACAGCGACACCACCCACGCCAACGACAGAGGCAGCAGGAAGGACACGACTACAAAAGAGGCAGACACGCATCTGCAAGGGCAGTTGGTAACGGAGTTATCTGCAAAGCATTAACCACCTAACCTTGCGGTTTCCACACCCGGCCGAAGAAAGTAGGCCTACAAGAACAAGCATCCCTCGCACAAGCCATCGTCTGCTCCAGAAACGAGAATGGAAGCAACCGGCAGAAGCTAGTGACAGAGTACCACCCACGCCAAGGACAGAGGCGGCACCAAGGACACGACTACAAACGAGGCACGCACGCATCGGCAACGGCAGTCGGTGACGGAGTTATCTACAAACATTACCCACCTGACCCGGCAGATTCCACAACCCGGCCGAAGAAAATGCGCCTACAAAGACAAGCCTCCCTCGGACAAGCCATCGTCTGCTCCAGAAAGGAGGAGGGAAGCAATGGGTCACAGGAAGTGACAGCGACGGCACCCACGCCAGGAGCCGGGGCGGCGCAAAGAACGCGTGTAAAAGAAGGCACACACGGCATCGGCAGCGGAAGTCGGCGAGGGAGTTATCCAGCAAACATTAACCATCTGACCATGCAAATTCTACACGCGGCCAAAGAAAGTACACGTACGAGGATGAGCCTCCCTCGGACAACCCATCGTCTGCTCCAGAAACGGGGAGGGAAGCAACCGATCAGAGCAAATGACAGCGACAGCACCACGCCAATGACAGAGGTGACACTAAGGACACGACTACAAAGAGGCACACCGGCATCGGCTGCGACATTCGGCGACGAGGTTATCTGCAAACATTAACCATCTAACCCGGCAGTTTCCACACCCGGCCGAAGAAAGTACGCCTACAAGAGAAAAGCCTCCCTCGGACAAGCCATCGTCTGCTCCAGAAACGAGGAGGAAGTAACCGCTTACAGCCAGTGACAGCGACAGCACCCACGCCAACGACAGAGGCGGCACCGAGGATATGACTACAAAAGAGGCACACACGGCATCGGCAGCGGCAGTCGGCGACGAAGGTTATTTGTCAAAATGAACCACCTGACCCTGCAGTTTCGACACCCGGCCGAAGAAAGTACACCTACAAGGTCAAGCCTCCCTCGTACAAGTCATCGTCTGCTCCGGAAACAAGGGGAAGGCAACTGGTGATAGCAAGTGACAGCGACACCACCCCGCCAACGACAGAGGTGGCACCAGGACATGACTACAAAGATGCACACGCGGCATCGGCAGCGGCAGTCGGCGACAAAGTTTTCTGCAAACATTAACCACCTGACCCTGCTGTTTCCACACCCGGCCGAAGAAAGTACGCCTACAAAGACAAGCCTCCCTCGGACAAGCCATCGTCTGCTCCAGAAACGAGAAAGGAAGCAACCGGCCACAGCAAGTGACAGCGTACCACTCACGCCAATGACAGACGTGGCACCAAGGACACGACTACAAAAAGAGGCACACACTCATCGGCAATGTCAGTCGGTGACGGAGTTATCTGCAAACAATAACCACCTGACCCTGCAGTTTCCACACCCCGCCGAAGAAAGTACGCCTACAAAGACAAGCCTCCCTCGGACAAGCCATCGTCTGCTCCAGAAACGAAAAGGGAAGCAACCGGCTACAGCAAGTGACAGCGTACCACTCACGCCAAGGATAGAGGCGGCAGCAAGGACACGACTACAAACGAGGCACACACGGCATCGGCAGCGGCAGTTAGCGACGGAGTTATCTTCAAACGTTAACCACCTGACCCTGCAGTTTCCACACGCGGCCGAAGAAACTACGCCCACAAGGAAAAGCCTCCTTCGGACAAAGCATCGTCTGCTCCAGAAACGAGGAGGAAGCAACCGGTCACAGCAGGTGACAGCAACAGCACCCACGCCGACGACAGAGGCGGCACTAAGGACACGGCTTCAAAAGAGGCACACACATTAGCGGCAGTCGGCGACAGAGTTATCTGCAAACATTAACCACCTGACCCTGAAGTTTTCACACGCGGCCGAAGACAGTACGCCTACAAGGACAAGCCTCCCTCGTACAAGCCATCGTCTGCGCCAGTAACGAGGAGGGAAGCAACGGGTCACGGAAGTGACAGCGACAGCACCTCGCCAAGGACAGGGGCGGCGCGAAGGACACGACTAAATAGAGGCACACACGGCATCGGCAACGGAAGTCGGCGACGGAGTGATCTGCAAACATTAACCATCTGACCATGCAGATTCTACACGCGGCCGAAGAAAGTACACCTACAAGGACAAGCTTCCCTCGGACAAGCCATCGTCTGCTCCAGAAACGAGGAGAGAAGAAATTGGTCACAGCAAATGACAGCGACAGCACCCACGCCAATGACAGTGGCGGCACCAAGGACATGACTGCAAAAGAGGCACACACGGCATCGGCAGCGGCAGTCGGTGACAAAGCTATCTGCAAAAACTAACCGCCTGACCCTGCAGTTTCCACACGCGGCCGAAGAAAGTACACCTACATGGACAAGCCTCGCTCGGACAAGCCATCGTCTTCTCCAGAAACGAGGAGGGAAGCAACCGGTCACAGCAAGCGACAGTGGCAGCACCCACGCCAACGACAGAGGCGGCACTAAGGACACGACTACAAGAGAGGCACACACGGCATCGGCTGCGACAGTCGGCGACGGAGTTATCTGCAAACATTAACCACCTGACCCTGCAGTTTCCACAGCCGGCCGAAGAAAGTACGCCTACAAGGAAAAGCCTCCCTCGGGCAAGCCATCGTCTGCTCCAGAAACGAGGAGGGGAGCAACCGGTCACAGCAAGTGACAGCGACAGCACCTACGCCAACGACAGAGGCGGCACCAAGGACACGACTACAAAGAGGCCTACACGGCATCGGCAGCGGCAGTCGGCGACAGTTATCTGCAAACATTAACCACCTGACCCTGCAATTTCCACACCCGGCCAAAGAAAATGCGCCTAAAAGGACAAGCCTCCCTCGGACAAGCCATCATCTGCCCCAAGAACGAGGAGGGGAGCAACCGGTCACAAAAAGTGACAGCGACACCACCCACACCAACGACAGAGGCGGCACCAAGGAGAGGACTACAAAAGAGGCACACACGGCATCGGCAGCGGCAGATGGCGACGGAGTTATCTGCAAGCATTCACCACCTGACCCATGCAGCTTCCACACCCGGGCGAAGAAAATGCACCTACAAAGACAAGCCTCCATCGGACAAGCCATTGTCTGCTCCAGAAACGAGGAGGAAGCAACCGGTCACAGCAAGCGACAGCGACACCACCCACGCCAGCGACAGAGGCGACATTAAGGACACGACTACAAAGAGGACAACATGGCATCGGCAGCGGCAGTCGGCGACGGAGTTATCTGCAAACATTCACCACCTGACCCTGCAGCTTCCACACCCGGTCGAAGAAAATGCGCCCACAAGGACAAGATTCCCTCGGACAAGCCGTCGTCTGCTCCAGAAAAGAGGAGGAAGCAACCGGTCACAGCAAGTGACAGCGATAGCACCCACGCCAATGACAGATCTGGGACCAAGGACACGACTACAAAAGAGGCCCAGATGGCATCGGCAGCGGCAGACGGCGACGGAGTTATCTGCAAACATTAACCACCTGACCCTGCAGTTTCCACACCCGGCCGAAGAAAGTACGCCTACAAAGGCAAGCCTCCTCGGACAAGCCATCGTATGCTCCAGAACATGGAGGAAGCAACCGGTCAGAGGAAATGACAGCGACAGCACCCACGCCAACGACAGAGGCAGCACCAAAGACACGATTAAAAAAGAGGCACACACGGCATCGGCAACGGCAGTCGGCAACGGAGTTATCTGCAAACATTAACCACCTGACCCTGCAGATTCCACACCTGGCCGACGAAAAAGCGCCTACTAGGACAAGCCACCCTCGGGCAAGCCATCGTCTGCTCCAGAAACGAGGAGGGAAGCAACCGGTCACAGCAAGTGACAGTGACAGCACCCTCGCCAACGACAGAGGTAGCACCAAAGACACGATTACAAAAGAGGCACACATGGCATCGGCAACGGCAGTCGGCAACAGAGTTATCTGCAAACATTAACCACCTGACCCTGCAGCTTCCATACCCGGCCGAAGAAAATGCGCCTACACAGACAAGACTCCTCGGACAAGCAATCGTCTGCTCCAGAAACGAGGAGGAAGCATCCGGTCACAGCAAGTGACAGCGAAACCAGCCACGCCAACGACGGAGGCGGCACCAAGGACAGGACTACAAAAGAGGCACACACGCATCGGCAAAGCCAGTCGGTAACGGAGTTATCTGCAAACACTAACCACCTTACCCGGCAGATTCCATACCCGGCCTAAGAAAGTACGCCTACAAAGACAAGCCTCCCTCGGACAAGCCATCGTCTGCTCCAGAAACGAGAAAGGAAGGAACCGGCCACAGCTAGTGACAGCATACCACCCACGCCAATGACAGAGGCGGCACAAAAGACGACTAGAAAAGAGGCACATACGGCATCGGCAGCGGCAGACGGCGACAGAGTCATCTGCAAACATTAACCACCTGACCCTGCAGATTCCGTACCCGGGCGAAAAAAGTGTGCCTACAAGGACAAGCCTCCCTCGGACAAGCCATCGTCTGCTCCAGAAACGAGAAGTGAAGCAACTGGCCACAGCTAGTGACAGCGTACCACCCCGCCAAGGACAGAGGCGGCACCAAGGACACGACCACAAAAGAGGCACACACGGCATCGGCAACGGCAGTCGGTGACGGAGTTGTCTGCAAACATTAACCACCTGACCCGGCAGTTTCCACACCCGGCCGAATAAAGTACGCCTACAAGGACAAGCCTCCCTCGCACAAGCCATCGTCTGCTCCAGAAACAAGGAGGGGAAGCAACCGGCCACAGCACGTGACAGCGACAGCACCCACGCCAACGACCGAGGCAGCACTAAATACACGACAACAAAAGAGGCACACACGGCATCAGCAGCGGCAGTCGGCGCGGAGTTATCTGCAAACATTAACCACCTGACCCTGCAGATTCCACACGCGGCCGAAGCAAGTACGCCTACAAGGACAAGCATACCTCGGATAAGCCATCGTCTGCTCCTGAAACGAGAAGTGAAGCAACTGGCCACAGCATAGTGACAGCGTACCACCCCCGCCAAGGACAGAGGCGGCACCAAGGACACGACCACAAAAGAGGCACACACGCATCGGCAACGGCAGTCGGTGACGGAGTTGTCTGCAAACATTAACCACCTGACCCGGCAGTTTCCACACCCGGCCGAATAAAGTACGCCTACAAGGACAAGCCTCCCTCGCACAAGCCATCGTCTGCTCCCGAAACGAGAAGGGAAGAAACTGGCCAGAGCTAGTGACATTGCACCACCCACGCCAAGAGAGAGGCAGCACCAAGGACACGACTACAAAAGAGGCACACATGCATCGGCAACGGCAATTGGTGACGGCGTTGTCTGCAAACATTAACTACCTGACCCTGCAGTTTCTATGCCCGGCAGAATAAAGTACGCCTACAAGGACAAGCCTCCCTCGCACAAGCCATCGTCTGCTCCAGAAACAAGGAGGAAGCAACCGGCCACAGCACGTGACAGCGACAGCACCCACGCCAACGACCGAGGCAGCACTAAATACACGACAACAAAAGAGGCACACACGGCATCAGCAGCGGCAGTCGGCGCGGAGTTATCTGCAAACATTAACCACCTGACCCTGCAGATTCCACACGCGGCCGAAGCAAGTACGCCTACAAGGACAAGCATACCTCGGATAAGCCATCGTCTGCTCCTGAAACGAGGAGGGAAGCAACCGGTCACAGTAAGTGACAGCGACAGCACCCACGCCAACGACAGAGGCGGCATTTAGTACACGACTACAAAAGAGGCACACACGGCATCGGCAGTGGCATTCGGCGGCGGAGTTATCTGCAAACATTAACCACCCGACCCCGCAGCTTCCCCTCCCGGCCGAAGAAAATGCGCCTACAAGGACAAAGCTTTCTCGAACAAGCCATCGTCTGCTCCAGAAACGGGGAGGGAAGCAACCGGTCACAGCAAGTGACAGCGACACCACCCACGCCAACGACAGAGGCGGCGCCAAGGAGACGAGTACAAGAGAGGCACAAGGCATCGGCAGCGGCAGTCGGCGACAGAGTCATCTGCAAACATTAACCACCTGATCCTGCAGCTTCCACACCCGGCCAAAGAAAATGCGCCTACAAGGACAAAGCTCTCTCGGACAAGACATCGTCTGCTCCAGAAACGAGGCGGGGAGCATCCAGTCACAGCAAGTGACAGCGACACCACCCACGCCAACGACAGACGCAGCACGAAGGGCACGACTACAAAAGAGGCACACATGCATCGGCAAGGGCAGTTGGTAAGGGAGTTATCTGCAAACATTAACCACCTGACCCTGCAGTTTCCACACCCGGCCGAATAAAGTACGCCTACAAGGGCAAGCCTCCCTCGCACAAGCCATCGTCTGCTCCAGAAACGAGAATGGAAGCAACCGGCCAGAGCTAGTGACAGAGTACCACCCACGCCAAGGACAGAGGCGGCACCAAGGACACGACTACAAAGAGGCACACACGCATCGGCAACGGCAGTCGGTGACGGAGTTATCTGCAAACATTAACTACCTGACCCTACAGTTTCCACGCCCGGCCGAATAAAGTACTCCTACAAGGACAAGCCTCCCTCGCACAAGCCATCGTCTGCTCCAGAAACGAGGAGGAAGCAACCGGCCACAGCAAGTGACAGCGACAGCACCCACGCCAACGACAGAGGCAGCACTAAGTACACGACTACAAAAGAGGCACACACGGAATCGGCGGCGGCAGTCGCCGACGGAGTTATCTGCAAACATTAACCACCTGACCCTGCAGATTCCACACCCGGCCGAAGAAAGTACGCCTACAAGGACAAGCCTACCTCGGATAAGGCATCGTCTGCTCCAGAAACGAGGAGGGAAGCAACCGGTCACAGTAAGTGACAATGACAGCACCCACTCCAACGACAGAGGCGGCACTGAGTACCTGACTACAAAAGAGGCACTCACGGCATCGGCAGCGGCATTCGGCGACGGAGTTACCTGCAAAAATAATCACCTGACCCTGCAGTTCCCACACCCGTTCGAAGAAGGTACGCCTACAAGGACAAGCCTCCCTCGGACAAGCCATCGTCTGCTCCAGAAACGAGGAGGAAGCAACCGATCACAGTAAGTGACAGCGACGGCATCCACACCAACGACAGAGGCGGCACCAAGGACACGACTTCAAAAGAGGCACACACGGCAGCGGCAGTCGGCGACAGAGTTATCTGCAAACATCAACCACCTGATCGTGCAGTTTCCACACGCGGCCAAAGACAGTACGCCTACAAGGGCAAGCCTCCCTCGGACAAGCCATCGTCTGCTCCAGAAACGGGGAGGGAAGCAACCGGTCACAGCAAGTGACCGCGACACCACCCACGCCATCGACACAGGCGGCGCCAAGGGAGACGACTACAAGAGAGGCACACAGCATCGGCAGCGGCAGTCGGCGGCAGAGTCATCTGCAAATATTAACCACCTGACCCTGCAGATTCCACACGCGGCTGAAGAAAGTACGCCTACAAGGGCAAGCCTCCCTCGGACACAGCCATCGTCCGCTCCAGAAACGAGGAGGGAAGCAAGCGGTCACAGGAAGTGACAGCGACAGCACCCACGCCAACGATAGAGGCGGCACTAAGGACATGAGTACAAAAGAGGCGCCACACGGTATTGGCGACGACAGTCGGCGACGGAGTTATCTGCAAACATTAACCACCTGACCCTGCAGTTTCTACACCCGGCCAATGAAAGTACGCGCTACAAGGACAAGCCTCCCTTGGACAAGCCATCGTCTGCTCCAGAAACGAGCCGGGAAGCAACCGGTCACAGCGAATGACAGTGACAGCACCCACGACAACGACAGAGGCGGCACCAGGCACAGGACTACAAAAGAGGCACACGTGCATTGGCAACGGCAGTCGGTGACGGAGTTATCTGCAAACATTAACCACCTGACCCTGCAGATTCCACACCCGGCCGACGAAAATGCGCCTACTAGGATAAGCCTCCCTCGGACAAGCCATCGTCTGGTCCAGAAACGAGAGGGAAGCAACCGGTCTCAGCAAGTGACAGCGACAGCACCGACGCCAACGACAGAGGCAGCACCAAGAACACGACTACAAAAGAGGCACACACGGCTTCGGCAGCGGCAGTCGGCGACGAAGTTACCTGCAAACATTAGCCACCCGACCCTGCAGCTTCCACACCCGGCCGAAGAAAATGCGCCTACAAGGACAAGAATCCCTCGGACAAGCCATCGTCTGCTCCAGAAACGAGGAGGGAAACATCCAGTCACAGCAAGTGACAGCGACACCACCCACGTCAACGACAGAGGCGGCACGAAGGACACGACTACAAAAGAGGCACACACGTATCGGCAAGGGCAGTCGGTGACGGAGTTATCTGCAAACATTAACTACCTGATCCTGCAGTTTCCGCACCCGGCCAAATAAAGTGCGCCTACAAGGACAAGCCTCCCTCGCACAAGCCATCATCTGCTCCAGAAACGAGAATGGAAGCAACCGGTCAGTGCTAGTGACAGAGTACCACCCACGCCAAGGACAGAGGCGGCACTAAGGACACGACTACAAAAGAGGCACACACGTATCGGCAACGGCAGTCGGTGACGGAGTTATCTGCAAACATTAACTACCTGACCCTGCAGATTCAACGCCCGGCCGAATAAAGTAGGCCTACAGTTACAAGCCTCCCTCGCACAAGCCATCGTCTGCTCCAGAAACGAGGAGGGAAGCAACCGGCCACAGCAAGTGACAGCGACAGCACCCACGCCAACATCAGAGGCAGCACTAAGTACACGTCTAGAAAAGAGGCACTCACGGCATCGGCAGCGGCAGTCGCCGACGGAGTTATCTGCAAACATTAACCACCTGACCCTGCAGATTCCGCACGCGGCCGAAGAAAGTACGCCTACAAGAACAAGCCTAAGTCGGATGAGCCATCGTCTGCTCCAGGAACGAAGAGGGAAGCAACCGGTCACAGTAAGTGACATTGACAGCACCCACGCCAACGACAGAGGTGGCACTAAGTACACGACTACAAAAGAGGCACACACGGCATCGGCAGCGGCATTCGGCGACGGAGTTACCTGCAAAAATAATCACCTGACCCTGCAGTTCCACACCCGGCCGAAGAAAGTACGCCTACAAGGACAAGCCTCCCTCGGACAAGCCATCGTCTGCTCCAGAAACAAGAAGGGAAGCAACCGGCCACAGCAAGTGACAGCGTACCACTCACGCCAATGACAGACGTGGCACCAAGGACACGACTACAAAAGAGGCACACACTCATCGGCAATGTCAGTCGGTGACGGAGTTATCTGCAAGCAATAACCACCTGACCCTGCAGTTTCCACACCCCGCCGAAGAAAGTACGCCTACAAAGACAAGCCTCCCTCGGACAAGCCATCGTCTGCTCCAGAAACGAAAAGGGAAGCAACCGGCTACAGCAAGTGACAGCGTACCACTCACGCCAAGGATAGAGGCGGCAGCAAGGACACGACTACAAACGAGGCACACACGGCATCGGCAGCGGCAGTCAGCGACGGAGTTATCTTCAAACGTTAACCACCTGACCCTGCAGTTTCCACACGCGGCCGAAGAAACTACGCCCACAAGGAAAAGCCTCCTTCGGACAAAGCATCGTCTGCTCCAGAAACGAGGAGGAAGCAACCGGTCACAGCAGGTGACAGCAACAGCACCCACGCCGACGACAGAGGCGGCACTAAGGACACGGCTTCGAAAGAGGCACACACATTAGCGGCAGTCGGCGACACAGTTATCTGCAAACATTAACCACCTGACCCTGAAGTTTTCACACGCGGCCGAAGACAGTACGCCTACAAGGACAAGCCTCCTCGTACAAGCCATCGTCTGCTCGAGTAACGAGGAGGGAAGCAACGGGTCACAGGAAGTGACAGCGACAGCACCCTCGCCAAGGACAGGGGCGGCGCGAAGGACACGACTAAATAGAGGCACACACGGCATCGGCAGCGGAAGTCGGCGACGGAGTGATCTGCAAACATTAACCATCTGACCATGCAGATTCTACACGCGGCCGAAGAAAGTACACCTACAAGGACAAGCTTCCCTCGGACAAGCCATTGTCTGCTCCAGAAACGAGGAGAGAAGAAATTGGTCACAGCAAATGACAGCGACAGCACCCACGCCAATGACAGTGGCGGCACCAAGGACATGACTGCAAAAGAGGCACACACGGCATCGGCAGCGGCAGTCGGTGACAAAGCTATCTGCAAAAACTAACCGCCTGACCCTGCAGTTTCCACACGCGGCCGAAGAAAGTACGCCTACAAGGACAAGCCTACCTCGGACAAGCCATCGTCTGCTCCAGAAACGAGGAGGGAAGCAACCGGTCACAGCAAGTGACAGCGACAGCACCCACGCCAACGACAGAGGCGGCACCAAGGACACGACTACAAAAGAGGCACACACGGCATCGGCAGCGGCATTCGGCGACGGAGTTATCTGCAAACATTAACCACCTGACCCTGCAGATTCCCACACCCGGCCGAAGAAAGTACGCCTACAAGGACAAGCCTCCCTCGGACAAGCCATCGTCTGCTCCAGAAACGAGGAGGAAGCAACCGGTCACAGCAAGTGACAGCGACACCACCCACGCCAACGACAGAGGCGGCACCAAGGACACGACTACAAAAGAGGCACACACGGCATCGGCAGCGGCAGTCGGCGACGGAGTTATCTGCAAACATTAACCACCTGACCCTGCAGCTTCCACACCCGGCCGAAGAAAATGCGCCTACAAGGACAAGCTTCCTCGGACAAGCCATCGTCTGCTCCAGAAACGAGGAGGGAAGCAACCGGTCACAGCAAGTGACAGCGACAGCACCCACGCCAACGACAGAGGCGGCACCAAGACACGACTACAAAAGAGGCACACACGGCATCGGCAGCGGCAGTCGGCGACGGAGTTATCTGCAAACATTAACCACCTGACCCTGCAGATTCCACACCCGGCCGAAGAAAATGCGCCTACAAGGACAAGCCTCCTCGGACAAGCCATCGTCTGCTCCAGAAACGAGGAGGGAAGCAACCGGTCACAGCAAGTGACAGCGACAGCACCCACGCCAACGACAGAGGCGGCACCAAGGACACGACTACAAAAGAGGCACAGGCATCGGCAGCGGCAGTCGGCGACGGAGTTATCTGCAAACATTAACCACCTGACCCTGCAGCTTCCACACCCGGCCGAAGAAAATGCGCCTAGCAAGAACAAGATTCCCTCGGACAAGCCATCGTCTGCTCCAGAAGCGAGGAGGGAAGCAACCGGTCACAGCAAGTGACAGCGACAGCACCCACGCCAACGACAGAGGCGGCACCAAGGACACGACTACAAGAGAGGCACACACGGCATCGGCAGCGGCAGTCGGCGACGGAGTTATCTGCAAACATTAACCACCTGACCCTGCAGCATTCCACACCCGGCCGAAGAAAGTGCGCCTACAAGGACAAGTCTCCCTCGGACAAGCCATCGTCTGCTCCAGAAACGAGGAGGGGAGCAACCGGTCACAGCAAGTGACAGCGACAGCATCCACGCCAACGACAGAGGCGGCACCAAGGACACGACTACAAAAGAGGCACACACGGCATCGGCAGCGGCAGTCGGCGACGGAGTTATCTGCAAACATTAACCACCTGACCCTGCAGATTTCCACACCCGGCCGAAGAAAATACGCCTACAAGGACAAGCCTCCCTCGGACAAGCCATCGTCTGCTCCAGAAACGAGGAGGGGAGCAACCGGTCACAGCAAGTGACAGCGACAGCACCCACGCCAACGACAGAGGCGGCACCAAGGACACGACTACAAAAGAGGCACACACGGCATCGGCAGCGGCAGTCGGCGACGGAGTTATCTGCAAAGCATTAACCACCTGACCCATGCAGCTTCCACACCCGGCCGAAGAATATTCGCCTACAAAGACAAGCCTCCCTCGGACAAGCCATCGTCTGCTCCAGAAACGAGGAGGAAGCAACCGGTCACAGCAAGCGACAGCGACACCACCCACGCCAACGACAGAGGCGGCACCAAGGACAGGACTACAAAAGAGGCACACACGGCATCGGCAGCGGCAGTCGGCGACGGAGTTATCTGCAAACATTCACCACCTGGCCCTGCAGCTTCCACACCCGGCCGAAGAAAATGCGCCTACAAGGACAAGCTTCCCTCGGACAAGCCATCGTCTGCTCCAGAAACGAGGAGGGAAGCAACCGGTCACAGCAAGTGACAGCGGCAGCACCCACGCCAACGACAGAGGCGGCACCAAGGACACGACTACAAGAGAGGCACACACGGCATCGGCAGCGGCAGTCGGCGACGGAGTTATCTGCAAACATTAACCACCTGACCATTGACCCTGCAGTTTCCACACCCGGCCGAAGAAAGTACGCCTACAAGGACAAGCCTCCCTCGGACAAGACATCGTCTGCTCCAGAAACGAGGAGGGGAGCAACCGGTCACAGCAAGTGACAGCGACAGCACCTACGCCAACGACAGAGGCGGCACCAAGGACACGACTACAAAAGAGGCCTACACGGCATCGGCAGCGGCAGTCGGCGACGAGTTATCTGCAAACATTAACCACCTGACCCTGCAATTTCCACACCCGGCCAAAGAAAATGCGCCTAAAAGGACAAGCCTCCCTCGGACAAGCCATCATCTGCCCCAAGAACGAGGAGGGGAGCAACCGGTCACAAAAAGTGACAGCGACACCACCCACACCAACGACAGAGGCGGCACCAAGGAGAGGACTACAAAAGAGGCACACACGGCATCGGCAGCGGCAGATGGCGACGGAGTTATCTGCAAGCATTCACCACCTGACCCATGCAGCTTCCACACCCGGGCGAAGAAAATGCACCTACAAAGACAAGCCTCCATCGGACAAGCCATTGTCTGCTCCAGAAACGAGGAGGGAAGCAACCGGTCACAGCAAGCGACAGCGACACCACCCACGCCAGCGACAGAGGCGACATTAAGGACACGACTACAAAAGAGGACAACATGGCATCGGCAGCGGCAGTCGGCGACGGAGTTATCTGCAAACATTCACCACCTGACCCTGCAGCTTCCACACCCGGTCGAAGAAAATGCGCCCACAAGGACAAGATTCCCTCGGACAAGCCGTCGTCTGCTCCAGAAAAGAGGAGGGAAGCAACCGGTCACAGCAAGTGACAGCGATAGCACCCACGCCGATGACAGATCTGGCACCAAGGACACGACTACAAAAGAGGCCCAGATGGCATCGGCAGCGGCAGACGGCGACGGAGTTATCTGCAAACATTAACCACCTGACCCTGCAGTTTCCACACCCGGCCGAAGAAAGTACGCCTACAAAGGCAAGTCTCCCTCGGACAAGCCATCGTATGCTCCAGAACATGGAGGGAAGCAACCGGTCAGAGGAAATGACAGCGACAGCACCCACGCTAACGACAGAGGCAGCACCAAAGACACGATTAAAAAAGAGGCACACACGGCATCGGCAACGGCAGTCGGCAACGGAGTTATCTGCAAACATTAACCACCTGACCCTGCAGATTCCACACCTGGCCGACGAAAAAGCGCCTACTAGGACAAGCCACCCTCGGGCAAGCCATCGTCTGCTCCAGAAACGAGGAGGAAGCAACCGGTCACAGCAAGTGACAGTGACAGCACCCTCGCCAACGACAGAGGTAGCACCAAAGACACGATTACAAAAGAGGCACACATGGCATCGGCAACGGCAGTCGGCAACAGAGTTATCTGCAAACATTAACCACCTGACCCTGCAGCTTCCACACCCGGCCGAAGAAAATGCGCCTACACAGACAAGACTCCTCGGACAAGCAATCGTCTGCTCCAGAAACGAGGAGGGAAGCATCCGGTCACAGCAAGTGACAGCGAAACCAGCCACGCCAACGACGGAGGCGGCACCAAGGACAGGACTACAAAAGAGGCACACACGCATCGGCAAAGCCAGTCGGTAACGGAGTTATCTGCAAACACTAACCACCTTACCCGGCAGATTCCATACCCGGCCTAAGAAAGTACGCCTACAAAGACAAGCCTCCCTCGGACAAGCCATCGTCTGCTCCAGAAACGAGAAAGGAAGGAACCGGCCACAGCTAGTGAGAGCATACCACCCACGCCAATGACAGAGGCGGCACAAAAGACGACTAGAAAAGAGGCACATAACGGCATCGGCAGCGGCAGACGGCGACAGAGTCATCTGCAAACATTAACCACCTGACCCTGCAGATTCCGTACCCGGGCGAAAAAGTGTGCCTACAAGGACAAGCTCCCTCGGACAAGCCATCGTCTGCTCCAGAAACGAGAAGCGAAGCAACTGGCCACAGCTAGTGACAGCGTACCACCTCCGCCAAGGACAGAGGCGGCACCAAGGACACGACCACAAAAGAGGCACACACGCATCGGCAACGGCAGTCGGTGACGGAGTTGTCTGCAAACATTAACCACCTGACCCGGCAGTTTTCCACGCCCGGCCGAATAAAGTACGCCTACAAGGACAAGCCTCCTCGCACAAGCCATCGTCTGCTCCCGAAACGAGAAGGGAAGAAACTGGCCAGAGCTAGTGACATTGCACCACCCACGCCAAGGAAGAGGCAGCACCAAGGACACGACTACAAAAGAGGCACACATGCATCGGCAACGGCAATTGGTGACGGCGTTGTCTGCAAACATTAACTACCTGACCCTGCAGTTTCTATGCCCGGCAGAATAAAGTACGCCTACAAGGACAAGCCTCCCTCGCACAAGCCATCGTCTGCTCCAGAAACAAGGAGGAAGCAACCGGCCACAGCACGTGACGGCGACAGCACCCACGCCAACGACCAGGCAGCACTAAATACACGACAACAAAGAGGCACACACGGCATCAGCAGCGGCAGTCGAAGCGCGGAGTTATCTGCAAACATTAACCACCTGACCCCTGCAGATTCCACACGCGGCCGAAGCAAGTACGCCTACAAGGACAAGCATACCTCGGATAAGCCATCGTCTGCTCCTGAAACGAGGAGAGCAGCCGGTCACAGCAAGTAGACAGCGACACCACCCACGCCAACGACAGAGGCGGCGCCAAGGAGGAGACGAGTACAAGAGAGGCACAAGGCATCGGCAGCGGCAGTCGGCGACAGAGTCATCTGCAAACATTAACCACCTGATCCTGCAGCTTCCACACCCGGCCAAAGAAAATGCGCCTACAAGGACAAAGCCTTCGGACAAGACATCGTCTGCTCCAGAAACGAGGCGGGGAGCATCCAGTCACAGCAAGTGACAGCGACACCACCCACGCCAACGACAGACGCAGCACGAAGGGCACGACTACAAAAGAGGCACACATGCATCGGCAAGGGCAGTTGGTAAGGGAGTTATCTGCAAACATTAAC
Source organism: Ixodes ricinus (assembly GCA_037355805.1). NCBI lineage: Eukaryota > Metazoa > Arthropoda > Arachnida > Ixodida > Ixodidae > Ixodes > Ixodes ricinus. The sequence goes on from JAZHYW010050215.1 coordinate 34,577, forward strand.
CACCTGACCCTGCAGTTTCCACACCCGGCCGAATAAAGTACGCCTACAAGGGCAAGCCTCCCTCGCACAAGCCATCGTCTGCTCCAGAAACGAGAATGGAAGCAACCGGCCAGAGCTAGTGACAGAGTACCACCCACGCCAAGGACAGAGGCGGCACCAAGGACACGACTACAAAAGAGGCACACACGCATCGGCAACGGCAGTCGGTGACGGAGTTATCTGCAAACATTAACTACCTGACCCTACAGTTTCCACGCCCGGCCGAATAAAGTACTCCTACAAGGACAAGCCTCCCTCGCACAAGCCATCGTCTGCTCCAGAAACGAGGAGGAAGCAACCGGCCACAGCAAGTGACAGCGACAGCACCCACGCCAACGACAGAGGCAGCACTAAGTACACGACTACAAAAGAGGCACACACGGAATCGGCGGCGGCAGTCGCCGACGGAGTTATCTGCAAACATTAACCACCTGACCCTGCAGATTCCACACCCGGCCGAAGAAAGTACGCCTACAAGGACAAGCCTACCTCGGATAAGGCATCGTCTGCTCCAGAAACGAGGAGGGAAGCAACCGGTCACAGTAAGTGACAATGACAGCACCCACTCCAACGACAGAGGCGGCACTGAGTACCTGACTACAAAAGAGGCACTCACGGCATCGGCAGCGGCATTCGGCGACGGAGTTACCTGCAAAAATAATCACCTGACCCTGCAGTTCCCACACCCGTTCGAAGAAGGTACGCCTACAAGGACAAGCCTCCTCGGACAAGCCATCGTCTGCTCCAGAAACGAGGAGGAAGCAACCGATCACAGTAAGTGACAGCGACGGCATCCACACCAACGACAGAGGCGGCACCAAGGACACGACTTCAAAAGAGGCACACACGGCAGCGGCAGTCGGCGACAGAGTTATCTGCAAACATCAACCACCTGATCGTGCAGTTTCCGCACGCGGCCAAAGACAGTACGCCTACAAGGGCAAGCCTCCCTCGGACAAGCCATCGTCTGCTCCAGAAACGGGGAGGGAAGCAACCGGTCACAGCAAGTGACCGCGACACCACCCACGCCATCGACACAGGCGGCGCCAAGGAGACGACTACAAGAGAGGCACACAGCATCGGCAGCGGCAGTCGGCGACAGAGTCATCTGCAAATATTAACCACCTGACCCTGCAGATTCACACGCGGCTGAAGAAAGTACGCCTACAAGGGCAAGCCTCCCTCGGACAAGCCATCGTCCGCTCCAGAAACGAGGAGGGAAGCAAGCGGTCACAGGAAGTGACAGCGACAGCACCCACGCCAACGATAGAGGCGGCACTAAGGACATGAGTACAAAAGAGGCGCACACGGTATTGGCGACGACAGTCGGCGACGGAGTTATCTGCAAACATTAACCACCTGACCCTGCAGTTTCTACACCCGGCCAATGAAAGTACGCGTACAAGGACAAGCCTCCTTGGACAAGCCATCGTCTGCTCCAGAAACGAGCAGGGAAGCAACCGGTCACAGCGAATGACAGTGACAGCACCCACGACAACGACAGAGGCGGCACCAGGCACAGGACTACAAAAGAGGCACACGTGCATTGGCAACGGCAGTCGGTGACGGAGTTATCTGCAAACATTAACCACCTGACCCTGCAGATTCCACACCCGGCCGACGAAAATGCGCCTACTAGGATAAGCCTCCCTCGGACAAGCCATCGTCTGGTCCAGAAACGAGAGGGGAAGCAACCGGTCTCAGCAAGTGACAGCGACAGCACCGACGCCAACGACAGAGGCAGCACCAAGAACACGACTACAAAAGAGGCACACACGGCTTCGGCAGCGGCAGTCGGCGACGAAGTTACCTGCAAACATTAGCCACCCGACCCTGCAGCTTCCACACCCGGCCGAAGAAAATGCGCCTACAAGGACAAGAATCCCTCGGACAAGCCATCGTCTGCTCCAGAAACGAGGAGGGGAAACATCCAGTCGCAGCAAGTGACAGCGACACCACCCACGTCAACGACAGAGGCGGCACGAAGGACACGACTACAAAAGAGGCACACACGTATCGGCAAGGGCAGTCGGTGACGGAGTTATCTGCAAACATTAACTACCTGATCCCGCAGTTTCCGCACCCGGCCAAATAAAGTGCGCCTACAAGGACAAGCCTCCCTCGCACAAGCCATCATCTGCTCCAGAAACGAGAATGGAAGCAACCGGTCAGTGCTAGTGACAGAGTACCACCCACGCCAAGGACAGAGGCGGCACTAAGGACACGACTACAAAAGAGGCACACACGTATCGGCAACGGCAGTCGGTGACGGAGTTATCTGCAAACATTAACTACCTGACCCTGCAGATTCAACGCCCGGCCGAATAAAGTAGGCCACAGTTACAAGCCTCCCTCGCACAAGCCATCGTCTGCTCCAGAAACGAGGAGGAAGCAACCGGCCACAGCAAGTGACAGCGACAGCACCCACGCCAACATCAGAGGCAGCACTAAGTACACGTCTCAGAAAAGAGGCACTCACGGCATCGGCAGCGGCAGATCGCCGACGGAGTTATCTGCAAACATTAACCACCTGACCCTGCAGATTCCGCACGCGGCCGAAGAAAGTACGCCTACAAGAACAAGCCTAAGTCGGATGAGCCATCGTCTGCTCCAGGAACGAAGAGGGAAGCAACCGGTCACAGTAAGCGACATTGACAGCACCCACGCCAACGACAGAGGTGGCACTAAGTACACGACTACAAAAGAGGCACACACGGCATCGGCAGCGGCATTCGGCGACGGAGTTACCTGCAAAAATAATCACCTGACCCTGCAGTTCCCACACCCGGCCGAAGAAAGTACGCCTACAAGGACAAGCCTCCCTCGGACAAGCCATCGTCTGCTCCAGAAACAAGAAGGGAAGCAACCGGCCACAGCAAGTGACAGCGTACCACTCACGCCAATGACAGACGTGGCACCATAGGACACGACTACAAAAGAGGCACACACTCATCGGCAACGTCAGTCGGTGACGGAGTTATCTGCAAAGCAATAACCACCTGACCCTGCGGTTTCCACACCCCGCCGAAGAAAGTACGCCTACAAAGACAAGCCTCCCTCGGACAAGCCATCGTCTGCTCCAGAAACGAAAAGGGAAGCAACCGGCTACAGCAAGTGACAGGCGTACCACTCACGCCAAGGATAGAGGCGGCAGCAAGAACACGACTACAAACGAGGCACACACACGGCATCGGCAGCGGCAGTCAGCGACGGAGTTATCTTCAAACGTTAACCACCTGACCCCGCAAGCTTCCACACGCGGCCGAAGAAACTACGCCCACAAGGAAAAGCCTCCTTCGGACAAAGCATCGTCTGCTCCAGAAACGAGGAGGAAGCAACCGGTCACAGCAGGTGACAGCAACAGCACCCACGCCGACGACAGAGGCGGCACTAAGGACACGGCTTCGAAAGAGGCATCATCGCATTAGCGGCAGTCGGCGACACAGTTATCTGCAAACATTAACCACCTGACCCTGAAGTTTTCTACACGTCGGCCGAAGACAGTACGCCTACAAGGACAAGCCTCCCTCGTACAAGCCATCGTCTGCTCGAGTAACGAGGAGGGAAGCAACGGGTCACAGGAAGTGACAGCGACAGCACCCTCGCCAAGGACAGGGGCGGCGCGAAGGACACGACTAAATAGAGGCACACACGGCATCGGCAGCGAGTCGGCGACGGAGTGATCTGCAAACATTAACCATCTGACCATGCAGATTCTACACGCGGCCGAAGAAAGTACACCTACAAGGACAAGCTTCCCTCGGACAAGCCATTGTCTGCTCCAGAAACGAGGAGAGAAGAAATTGGTCACAGCAAATGACCGGCGACAGCACCCACGCCAATGACAGTGGCGGCACCAAGGACATGACTGCAAAAGAGGCACACACGGCATCGGCAGCGGCAGTCGGTGACAAAGCTATCTGCAAAAACTAACCACCTCACCCTGCAGTTTCCACACGCGGCCGAAGAAAGTACACCTACATGGACAAGCCTCGCTCGGACAAGCCATCGTCTGCTCCAGAAACGAGAAGGGAAGCAACCAGTCACTGCAAGTGACAGCGACAGCATCCACACCAACGACAAAGGCGGCACCAAGGACACGACTACAAAGAGGCCACACGGAATAGGCAGCGGATATCGGCGATGGAGTTATCTTCAAACATTAACCACCTGACCCTGCCGATTCCATACGCGGCCGAAGAAAGTACGCCTACAAGAACAAGCCTCCCTTGGACAAGCCATCGTCTGCTCCAGAAACGAGGAGGAAGCAACCAGGTCACTGCAAGTGACGGCGACAGCATCCACACCAACGACTAAGGCGGCACCAAGGACACGACTAGAAGAAAGAGGCCCCACACGGAATAGGCAGACGGATATCGGCGATGAGCAGCGACCTTCCAACATTAACCACCTGACCCTGCCGATCCCTATACGCGGACGAAGAAGAGTACGCCTACAAGAACAAGCCCTCCCTTGGACAAGCCATCGTCTGCTCCAGAAACGAGGAGGGAGGTAGCATAACTCAGGTCACATGTCAAAGTGACAGCGACAGCATCCCACGACCAATCGACAGAGGCGGCACCAAGGACACGACCTACAAAAGAGGCACCACACGGACATACGGCAGCGGCAGTCGGCGATGGAGTTATCTTCAAACATTAACCACCTGACCCTGCCGATTCCATACGCGGCCGAAGAAAGTACGCCTACAGAACAAGCCTCCCTTGGACAAGCCATCGTCTGCTCCAGAAACGAGAAGCAACCAGTCACTGCAAGTGACAGCGACAGCATCCACACCAACGACAAAGGCGGCACCAAGGACACGACTACAAAGAGGCCCACACGGAATAGGCAGCGGCAGTCGGCGACGGGAGTTATCTGCAAAACATTAACCACCTGACCTGCCGCAGTTTCCACAGCGCGGCCGAAGAAAGTACGCCTACAAGAACAAGCCTCCTCGGACAAGCCATCGTCTGCTCCAGAAACGAGGAGGGAAGCAACCGGTCACTGCAAGTGACAGCGACAGCATCCACGCCAACGACAGAGGCGGCACCAAGCGACACGACTACAAAAGAGGCCTACACGGCATCGGCAGCGGCAGTCGGCGACGGAGTTATCTGCAAACATTAACCACCTGACCCTGCCGATTCCACACGCGGCCGAAGAAAGTACGCCTACAAGCGACAAGCCTCCCTTGGACAAGCCATCATCTGCCCCAAGAACGAGGAGGGGAGCAACCGGTCACAACAAGTGACAGCGACACCATCCACACCAACGCAACAGAGGCGGCACCAAGGAGAGCGACTACAAAAGAGGCTCACACGGCATCGGCAGCGGCAGATGGCGACGGAGTTATCTGCAAGCATTCACCACCTGACCCATGCAGCTTCCACACCCGGGCGAAGAAAAGTACGCACCTACAAAGACAAGCCTCCATCGGACAAGCCATTGTCTGCTCCAGAAACGAGGAGGGAAGCAACCGGTCACAGCAAGCGACAGCGACACCACCCACGCCAGCGACAGAGGCGACATTAAGGACACGACTACAAAGAGGACACACGGAATCGGCAGCGGCAGTCGGCGTAGGAGTTATCTGCAAACATTCACCACCTGACCCTGCAGCTTCCACACGCCGGTCGAAGAAAGTGCGCCCACAAGGACAAGATTCCCTGGACAAGCCGTCGTCTGCTCCAGAAAAGAGGAGGGAAGCAACCGGTCACCGCAAGTGACAGCGATAGCACCCACGCCGATGACAGGATCTGGCACCAAGGACACGTGACTACAAAAGAGGCCCAGATGGCATCGGCAGCGGCAGACGGCGACGGAGTTATCTGCAAACATTAACCACCTGACCCTGCAGATTTCCACACCCGGCCGAAGAAAGTACGCCTACAAAGGCAAGCTCTCCTCGGACAAGCCATCGTATGCTCCAGAACATGGAGGGAAGCAAGCCAGTCAGAGGAAATGACAGCGACAGCACCCACGCCAACGACAGAGGCGGCACCAAAGACACGATTAAAAAAGAGGCACACACGGCATCGGCAACGGCGGAGTCGGCAACGGAGTTATCTGCAAACATTAACCACCTGACCCTGCAGATTCCACACCTGGCCGACGAAAAAGCGCCTACTAGGACAAGCCACCCTCGAGGCGCGCTCATCGTCTGCTCCAGAAACGAGGAGGGAAGCAACCGGTCACAGCAAAAGTGACAGTGACAGCACCCTCAAGCCAACGACAGAGGTAGCACCAAAGACACGATTACAAAAGAGGCACACATGGCATCGGCAACGGCAGTCGGCAACAGAGTTATCTGCAAACATTAACCACCTGACCCTGCAGCTTCCACACCCGGGCCGAAGAAAATGCGGCTACACAGACAAGACTCCCTCGGGACAAGCAATCGTCTGCTCCAGAAACGAGGAGGGGAAGCATCCGGTCAGCAGCAAGCGACAAAGCGAAACCAGCCACGCCAACGACGGAGGCGGCACCTCAAGGACAGGGACTACAAAAGAGGCACACACGCATCGGCAAAGCCAGTCGGTAACGGAGTTATCTGCAAACACTAACCAATCCTTACCCGGCAGATTCCATACCCGGCCTACAGACAGTACGCCCACAAAGACAAGCCTCCCTCGGACAAGCCATCGTCTGCTCCAGAAACGAGAAAGGAAGGAACTCAGGGCCACAGCTAGTGAGAGCATACCACCCACGCCGAATGACAGAGGCGGCACAAAAGACGACCAGAGAAGAGGCAGACATGCGGCATCGGGCAGCGGCAGACGGCGACAGAGTCATCTGCAAACACTAACCACCTGACCCTGCAGATTCCGCACTCCGGGCGAAAAAGTGTGCCTACAAGCGACAAGCCTCCTCGGACAAGCCATCGTCCGCTCCAGAAACGAGGAAGCGAAGCAACTGGCCACAGCTAGTGACAGCGTACCACCCCCGCCAAGGACAGAGGCGGCACCAAGGACACGACCACAAAAGAGGCACACACGCATCGGCAACGGCAGTCGGTGACGGAGTTGTCTGCAAACATTAACCACCTGACCCGGCAGTTTCCACACCCGGCCGAATAAAGTACGCCTACAAGGACAAGCCTCCCTCGCACAAGCCATCGTCTGCTCCCGAAACGAGAAGGGAAGAAACTGGCCAGAGCTAGTGACATTGCACCACCCACGCCAAGGAGAGAGGCAGCACCAAGGACACGACTACAAAAGAGGCACACATGCATCGGCAACGGCAATTGGTGACGGCGTTGTCTGCAAACATTAACTACCTGACCCTGCAGTTTCTATGCCCGGCAGAATAAAGTACGCCTACAAGGACAAGCCTCCCTCGCACAAGCCATCGTCTGCTCCAGAAACAAGGAGGAAGCAACCGGCCACAGCACGTGACAGCGACAGCACCCACGCCAACGACCAGGCAGCACTAAATACACGACAACAAAGAGGCACACACGGCATCAGCAGCGGCAGTCGAAGCGCGGAGTTATCTGCAAACATTAACCACCTGACCCCTGCAGATTCCACACGCGGCCGAAGCAAGTACGCCTACAAGGACAAGCATACCTCGGATAAGCCATCGTCTGCTCCTGAAACGAGGAGAGCAGCCGGTCACAGCAAGTGACAGCGACACCACCCACGCCAACGACAGAGGCGGCGCCAAGGAGGAGACGAGTACAAGAGAGGCACAAGGCATCGGCAGCGGCAGCCGAGCGACAGAGTCATCTGCAAACATTAACCACCTGATCCTGCAGCTTCCACACCCGGCCAAAGAAAAATGCGCCTACAAGGACAAAGCTCTCTCGGACAAGACATCGTCTGCTCCAGAAACGAGGCGGGGAGCATCCCGGTCACAGCAAGTGACAGCGACACCACCCACGCCAGCGACAGACGCAGCACGCCGGGCGCGACTGCAAAAGAGGCACACATGCATCGGCAAGGGCAGTTGGTAAGGGAGTTATCTGCAAACATTAACCACCTGACCCTGCAGTTTCCACACCCGGCCGAATAAAGTACGCCTACAAGGGCAAGCCTCCCTCGCACAAGCCATCGTCTGCTCCAGAAACGAGAATGGAAGCAACCGGCCAGAGCTAGTGACAGAGTACCACCCACGCCAAGGACAGAGGCGGCACCAAGGACACGACTACAAAAGAGGCACACACGCATCGGCAACGGCAGTCGGTGACGGAGTTATCTGCAAACATTAACTACCTGACCCTACAGTTTCCACGCCCGGCCGAATAAAGTACTCCTACAAGGACAAGCCTTCCTCGCACAAGCCATCGTCTGCTCCAGAAACGAGGAGGGAAGCAACCGGCCACAGCAAGTGACAGCGACAGCACCCACGCCAACGACAGAGGCAGCACTAAGTGCACGACTACACAAGAGGCACACACGGAATCGGCGGCGGCAGTCGCCGACGGAGTTATCTGCAAACATTAACCACCTGACCCTGCAGATTCCACACCCGGCCGAAGAAAGTACGCCTACAAGGACAAGCCTACCTCGGATAAGGCATCGTCTGCTCCAGAAACGAGGAGGGAAGCAACCGGTCACAGTAAGTGACAATGACAGCACCCACTCCAACGACAGAGGCGGCACTGAGTACCTGACTACAAAAGAGGCACCACGGCATCGGCAGCGGCATTCGGCGACGGAGTTACCTGCAAAATAATCACCTGACCCTGCAGTTCCCACACCCGTTCGAAGAAGGTACGCCTACAAGGACAAGCCTCCCTCGGACAAGCCATCGTCTGCTCCAGAAACGAGGAGGAAGCAACCGATCACAGTAAGTGACAGCGACGGCATCCACACCAACGACAGAGGCGGCACCAAGGACACGACTTCAAAAGAGGCACACACGGCAGCGGCAGTCGGCGACAGAGTTATCTGCAAACATCAACCACCTGATCGTGCAGTTTCCACACGCGGCCAAAGACAGTACGCCTACAAGGGCAAGCCTCCTCGGACAAGCCATCGTCTGCTCCAGAAACGGGGAGGGAAGCAACCGGTCACAGCAAGTGACCGCGACACCACCCACGCCATCGACACAGGCGGCGCCAAGGAGACGACTACAAGAGAGGCACACAGCATCGGCAGCGGGGCAGTCGGCGACAGAGTCATCTGCAAATATTAACCACCTGACCCTGCAGATTCCACACGCGGCTGAAGAAAGTACGCCTACAAGGGCAAGCCTCCCTCGGACAAGCCATCGTCCGCTCCAGAAACGAGGAGGGAAGCAAGCGGCTGCCACAGGAAGTGACAGCGACAGCACCCACGCCAACGATAGAGGCGGCACTAAGGACATGAGTACAAAAGAGGCGCACACGGTATTGGCGACGACAGTCGGCGACGGAGTTATCTGCAAACATTAACCACCTGACCCTGCAGTTTCTACACCCGGCCAATGAAAGTACGCGCACAAGGACAAGCCTCCCTCGGACAAGCCATCGTCTGCTCCAGAAACGAGCAGGGAAGCAACCGGTCACAGCGAATGACAGTGACAGCACCCACGACAACGACAGAGGCGGCACCAGGCACAGGACTACAAAAGAGGCACACGTGCATTGGCAACGGCAGTCGGTGACGGAGTTATCTGCAAACATTAACCACCTGACCCTGCAGATTCCACACCCGGCCGACGAAATGCGCCTACTAGGATAAGCCTCCCTCGGACAAGCCATCGTCTGGTCCAGAAACGAGAGGGGAAGCAACCGGCTCAGCAAGTGACAGCGACAGCACCGACGCCAACGACAGAGGCAGCACCAAGAACACGACTACAAAAGAGGCACACGGCTTCGGCAGCGGCAGTCGGCGACGAAGTTACCTGCAAACATTAGCCACCCGACCCTGCAGCTTCCACACCCGGCCGAAGAAAATGCGCCTACAAGGACAAGAATCCCTCGGACAAGCCATCGTCTGCTCCAGAAAGGAGGAGGGAAACATCCAGTCGCAGCAAGTGACAGCGACACCACCCACGTCAACGACAGAATCGGCACGAAGGACACGACTACAAAAAGAGGCACACACGTATCGGCAAGGGCAGTCGGTGACGGAGTTATCTGCAAACATTAACTACCTGATCCTGCAGTTTCCGCACCCGGCCAAATAAAGTGCGCCTACAAGGACAAGCCTCCACTCGCACAAGCCATCATCTGCTCCAGAAACGAGAATGGAAGCAACCGGTCAGTGCTAGGCGTGACAGGAAAGTACCACCCACGCCAAGGACAGAGGCGGCACTAAGGACACGACTACAAAAGAGGCACACACGTATCGGCAACGGCAGTCGGTGACGGAGTTATCTCGCAAACATTAACTACCTGACCCTGCAGATTCAACGCCCGGCCGACAGTACAGGTAGGCCACAGTTACAAGCCTCCCTCGCACAAGCCATCGTCTGCTCCAGGAAACGAGGAGGGAAGCAACCGGCCACAGCAAGTGACAGCGACAGCACCCACGCCAACATCAGAGGCAGCACTAAGTACACGTCTAGAAAAGAGGCACTCACGGCATCGGCGAAAGCGGCGAGTCGCCGACGGAGTTATCTGCAAACATTAACCACCTGACCCTGCAGATTCCGCACGCGGCCGAAGAAAGTACGCCTACAAGAACAAGCCTAAGTCGGATGAGCCATCGTCTGCTCCAGGAACGAAGAGGGAAGCAACCGGTCACAGTAAGTGACATTGACAGCACCCACGCCAACGACAGAGGTGGCACCAAGTACACGACTACAAAAGAGGCACACACGGCATCGGCAGCGGCATTCGGGCGACGGAGTTACCTGCAAAAATAATCACCTGACCCTGCAGTTCCCACACCCGGCCGAAGAAAGTACGCCTACAAGGACAAGCCTCCCTCGGACAAGCCATCGTCTGCTCCAGAAACAAGAAGGGAAGCAACCGGCCACAGCAAGTGACAGCGTACCACTCACGCCAATGACAGACGTGGCACCAAGGACACGACTACAAAGAGAGGCACACACTCATCGGCAATGTCAGTCGGTGACGGAGTTATCTGCAAGCAATAACCACCTGACCCTGCAGTTTCCACACCCCGCCGGAAGAAAAGCACGCCTACAAAGACAAGCCTCCCCTCGGACAAGCCATCGTCTGCTCCAGAAACGAAAAAGGGAAGCAACCGGCTACAGCAAGTGACAGCGTACCACTCACGCCAAGGATAGAGGCGGCAGCAAGAACACGACTACAAACGAGGCACACACGGCATCGGCAGCGGCAGTCAGCGACGGAGTTATCTTCAAACGTTAACCACCTGACCCTGCAGCTTCCACACGCGGCCGAAGAAACTACGCCCACAAGGAAAAGCCTCCTTCGGACAAAGCATCGTCTGCTCCAGAAGAGCGAGGAGGGAAGCAACCGGTCACAGCAGGTGACAGCAACAGCACCCACGCCGACGACAGAGGCGGCACTAAGGACACGGCTTCGAAAGAGGCACACACATTAGCGGCAGTCGGCGACACGGTTATCTGCAAACATTAACCACCTGACCCTGAAGTTTTCACACGCGGCCAGAAGACAGTACGCCTACAAGGACAAGCCTCCCTCGTACAAGCCATCGTCTGCTCGAGTAACGAGGAGGGAAGCAACGGGTCACAGGAAGTGACAGCGACAGCACCCTCGCCAAGGACAGGGGCGGCGCGAAGGACACGACTAAATAGAGGCACACACGGCATCGGCAGCGGAAGTCGGCGACGGAGTGATCTGCAAACATTAACCATCTGACCATGCAGATTCTACACGCGGCCGAAGAGAATGCGCCTACAAGGACAAGAAGCTTCCCTCGGACAAGCCATTGTCTGCTCCAGAAACGAGGAGAGAAGAAATTGGTCACAGCAAATAGACGGCGACAGCACCCACGCCAATGACAGTGGCGGCACCAAGGACATGACTGCAAAAGGGCGCACACACGGCATCGGCAGCGGCAGTCGGTGACAAAGCTATCTGCAAAAACTAACCGCCTGACCCTGCAGTTTCCACACGCGTGGCCGAAGAAAGTACGCCTACATGGACAAGCCTACGCTCGGACAAGCCATCGTCTGCTCCAGAAACGAGGGAAGCAACCAGTCACTGCAAGTGACAGCGACAGCATCCACACCAACGACAAAGGCGGCACCAAGGACACGACTACAAAAGAGGCCCACACAAGGCATCGGCAGCGGCATTCTGGCGACGGAGTTACCTGCAAGCATTAACCACCTGACCCTGCTGATTCACGCACGCCCAAGCCAGAAGAAAGTACGCCTACAAGGTCAAGCCTCCCTCGGACAAGCCATCGTCTCGCTCCAGAAGCGAGGAGGGAAGCAACCGGTCACTGCAAGTGACGGCGAGAGCACCCACGCCAACGACAGAGGCGGCACCAAGGACACGACTACAAAAGAGGCCCACACGGCATCGGCGGCGGGCAGTCGGCGAGCGGAGTTGTCATGTCAACCATTCGCTCACCTGGCCCTGCCGCTTCCACACCGCGGCCCGAAGAAAATGCGCCTGCAAGGACAAGCCTCCCTCGGACGAGCCGTCGTCTGCTCCAGAAGCGAGGAGGGAAGCAACCAGTCACTGCAAGTGACAGCGACAGCATCCACGCCAGCGACAAAGGCGGCACCAAGGACACGACTACAAGAGAGGCCCACACGGAATAGGCGGCGGCAATCGGCGATGGAGTTATCGTTCAAACATTAACCACCTGACCCTGCCGATTCCACACGCGGCCGAAGAAAGTACGCCTAGAAGAACAAGCCTCCCTTGGACAAGCCGTCGTCTGCTCCAGAAACGAGGAGGAAGCAACCAGTCACTGCAAGTGACAGCGACAGCATCCACACCAACGACAAAGGCGGCACCAAGGACACGACTACAAAAGAGGCCCACACGGAATAGGCAGCGGCAATCGGCGATGGAGTTATCTTCAAGCATTAACCACCTGACCCCGCTGATTCCATACCGCGGCCGAAGAAAGTACGCCTACAAGAACAAGCCTCCCTGGACAAGCCATCGTCTGCTCCAGAAGCGAGGAGGGAAGCAACCAGTCACTGCAAGTGACAGCGGCAGCATCCACGCCAACGACAAAGGCGGCACCAAGGACACGACTACAAAGAGGCCCACACGGAACAGGCAGCGGCAATCGGCGATGGAGTTGTCTTCAAACATTAACCACCTGACCCTGCCGATTCCATACGCGGCCGAAGAAAATGCGCCCACAAGAACAAGCCTCCCTGGACAAGCCATCGTCTGCTCCAGAAGCGAGGAGGAAGCAACCAGTCACTGCAAGTGACAGCGGTAGCACCCACGCCAACGACAGAGGCGGCACCGAGGACACGACTACAAGAGAGGCCCACACGGCACTTGAGCGGCGGCAGATCGGCGACGGTGTTTTCTGCAAACATTAACCACCTGACCCTTGACCCTGCAGTTTCCACGCGCGGCCGAAGAAGGTGCGCCCTACAAGGACAAGCCTCCCTCGGACAAGCCTTTCGTCTGCTCCATGAAACGAGGAGGGGAAGCAACCGGTCACAGTGCGACAGTGACGACAGCACCCACGCCAACGACAGAGGCGGCACCAAGGACACGACTGCAAAAGAGGGCCCACACGGAATCGGCAGCGGCAGTCGGCGACAGAGTTGTCTGCAAACATGAACCACCTGACCCTGCCGATTTCCGCGCCCGGCCAAAGAAAAATGCGCCTACAACGAACCGGCCTCCCTCGGACAAGCCATCGTCTGCTCCAGAAACGAGGGAGGGGAGCAGCCGGTCACTGCAAGTGACAGCGGCCACCACCCACACCAACGACAGAGGCGGCACCAGGACGAGGACTACAAAAGAGGCCCACACGGCATCGGCAGCGGCAGATCGGCGACGGAGTTATCTGCCAAAGCATTCACCACCTGACCCATGCCGCTTCCACACGCGGCCGAAGAAGAGTATTCGCCTACAAGAGACAAGCCTCCACACGGACAAGCCATCGTGTGCTCCAGAAACGAGGAGGGAAGCAACCGGTCACAGCAAGCGACAGCGACACCAGGTCTCCGCGCCAATCGTGACAGAGGCGGCACCAAGGACAGGACCAGCAAAAGAGGCGCACACGGCATCGGCAAAGCGGCAGTCGGCGACGGAGTTATCTGCCAGGTAAAACTGTCATCCACCTGGCCCTGCAGCTTCCACACCCGGCCGAGGAAAATGCGCCTACAAGGACAAGCCTCCTCGGACAAGCCGTGGTCTGCTCCAAAAACGAGGAGGGAAGCAACCGGTCAACAGCAAGTGACAGCGGCAGCACCCGCGCCAACGACAGAGGCGGCACCAAGGACACGACTCCAAGAGAGGCGCACACGGCATCGGCAGCGGCAGTCGGCGACGGAGTTTTCTGCAAACATTAACCACCTGAC
>JAZHYW010050217.1:0-149272 GCA_037355805.1 Ixodes ricinus
TGCAACAGCTCTGCCGATCTCGTATTACCTCGAACGGTTCGCGATTGTTCGCGATGTTTACTCACCCTCTTCCTCGTTCTGCCCTCGTTCACTTCCAAACCCGGTTTTTATTTCTGACAGAGAGGCTGCAGGGGACGCCCACGAGCCATCGGAACCAATCAAAAGTCGCCTGAGTGTCACGTGACCACGGCCGGAGGGACGCACGGAAAGTGGAATCACGTGTTGACCATACTCGCCTCGCTGGGTATGGCGCGTAGCACCCCCTGCAGTCCATCCTGAGGTAAAAAAGGGAGTGTGCTCCGGCTATCGAGTACCGGCGCTGGCGCATTCTAACTTGTAATAAACTCGCGGGAGACAGTGGGACTGCCGCTTCCCCACGTAGTCCGTCTCACGGTAACTTGGCAAACGGTCGAAGGCTACGGTTGCGGTCAACCAATCAGATCTTCGGGGGAGACATGTGGCAATACACGCCACGTTGCGCGCAGTGTGTCGAAGGAGCCGCGGGTGGGAGTGGAAGGTGAAAGCCGTTGTTGCGTGTATTTTGACAACGGCGACGGCTGGGACAAGGTTGGGTAAGAGAGAGTTCCTCCTCTCCCCTCTTCTCCAACTGCTCGGGTTACGCTCTCTCCCCTGTACCTGCGGTGAGGGCTGTCACGTGCTTACCCTCCATCGATCTGATTGGCTCGGGCGAGTCGCGGCGTTGGCGCTTTGCCACGTACGTTGAAGCGATGTATGGCGGTGGCGGCGGCTGCATGCCTGCCCGCCCTGGCTCCGTCGCTGGCTGAGCGACTGTTGATGAATAAATTCCGCGACTCGGTAGCACGCTACTCTCCCCGCCCTTCCTGGGTCCCCCGTGTTGCAAAGAAGAGGGAGTGTGGCACGCAAAAGCGAGCCGGGGGTAATATTTGGGGCGAAAGCGACACAGTCTTCATCCTTCGGGTGGCAACCCTGTAGCACCGCTTTCTCTCCTCTCGACCGCTCTTGCTGCGTGTTTGTGCGCGCGCGCACGTGAAGTCCTCGAATTCTTTTGACTTTTTTCTTTTTGCGCGGGTGTGATTTTGCATTTTGTGCATACATATTTGTTTGTTTGTTTGCGAGAAGAGAACTTAGAACGGCGGAACACGGAGTTACAAGAATGCTGGCAACTGTATGTTTGTTCACACTGGAACAACGGCTTCCTGAAATCTTCCTTCTTAAAAACAAATAAATAAATAAATAAAGGTCTGTGCCGATGTTTTAGGTTTACAACTACGTTCCCGGGTGACTTTTCGCGCACAGCTGTATACACCGGAGCAGTGTATACTGCTGGTTCAGAGAAGTTCCATAAGTCCATCAGGGCAGCTCGTGGTCTCAATCTCAAAGTTTCGTTCTCAATGAAGACCCACGAGACAAATATGCCCTTCAGGGTGATTGTTGCACAGAAAGACTCCTGGCAGTTACACGTCTCGAAGTGATCTCCAACGTCACCTTTCGTTTTTGCATTTGACTGGTCCGTTTTATTAATTCGGAATCCTGAAGCCTCGATGGAATATATTAGCGATGAAAACCCTGGTATTTGTTTCGATCGACGTGGAGGATCTGTTCTCCCCCATATCACATAAGGTGCCTAATGAGGGACCTGATTTAGGCGGCCCAACAATCTATTCACTTGCTCGATTGACTTATAGAACTCAACACTTCAGTGGAGACGTTCTTAGATCTTCCCCGCTTTTATCTGAATTCAACGTTTATCATTATGAAAACGCCTTGCACTTTCTGAACCTAAACTTACGCCTAGAACAGAACAGAATGTCTCTTCTCTTCTCAGCCACGATTCTACGCTAATCTAAGATTGTAAAGAGAGGAAGTTGCCGAATCATTCCTGGGAGCTTCTTTAACGAAATCTTGTTTTGATAAAAAAGTTTCAGTAGGTTTATAATCAAGTTCATGCGTCAACGCTGGGCTCAACTTTTGACGCTCCTGTGAGGATGCGGCTTGCTTTTGGCCCAATGAGGTAACAAGAAGCGGACATTTGGCAAACAAAATACTTCAAGGCTCGAAGGTGACCAAATTTCAGTTGTAGTTCACTCACGGATATTATTGAATTTGGGCTCAAATATGCACTCGTGGGGTGAGGTGGACTGAACCACGTCTTGCTACGTTTGAGATACGCACGCACAATATCCAGTGTTTCGGGAACCAAAGGAAAGTGCCCCGGCCTTCGTTTTGTATGGCTCGAGAATGAGTATTGTAACGTAAATTCGTGAAAAGTCAAATATTCGAAGACGCAAGCAGCGCATTCGGTCACGGCGTGATGGCAGGAAATTGAAGCTGCTCAAACGAAACCGAAACTGAGTGGCCAGCTAGTTCCCAGAGTGCACTGTGCGGTATTTCGCCGCAATGGAGCGCTTCAATTTTGGAAGAAGTCTAGTTTTTCGCTAGCTTTAGCGGGACAAGTTCTCTGCTAAATTTAGCGGGAACATTTTCCGCTAAATGTAGCAGAAACATTTCCCCTCTAAATTTAGCGGAAACTTTTCCCCACTAAATTCAGCGGGGAATTCTTTTCGCTACGTTAAGTGGGAAAAATTTCCCCGCTAAATTTAGCGGAAATCTTTCTAGCTAAGTTTGTCAGAAAATTTCCCCGCGGTTACGCCGACGGCGACGGGCGACGTTGACGCCGACGTTGACACCGACGCCGCTCAAGCCGGAAATGGGCGCCTAAGAGCTGCGCTCTAAACGCTTGGAGCCGCATATTTTAAACGCGCAGGCGATACAAACCCCAGCAACGGCGCTCACGCCGGATTGGCTGGTTTGTGGAGATAGGCGCTGCCGTCGTCAACATGGGCAGTGGTTACAATGCGAGTTTCCGAAGCGGTAGCGTAACTTAGTTGTAAGGTATCTGCCTCATACGTAGCAGACCCGGGTTCTATCCACGGTGTGGCTTTCTTTTTTTTCCTCGAACATTTTGTTTTGTCGAGGCATTTGGCGACATTTACGACATTCCTTTTTTACGATTAACACTGAAAAAAACAAATGTTATCGACGAAACATCGCTGAACTAAATCGAATGGGACTCTATTTACGGATTCTACCCCGTAACGCAAAGCCGGCGTGTACGGGGGTAGAAGGGGGGGGCTTCAAGTGGTTTAATAGTTTTGTAATTAGCAGGCGCACACTGTCGCCGCGAAGCGGGCGCGAACGCAGGCCGGGGGGGGGGGGGGAGCTATATACACGCCTCGTCCGAATTCCCGCGCGTTGCCGAGCAGCAAATCCGGCGTGAGAGTCGTTACTAGGGGCCTATCACCTGCGCCGTAAAAGTCAGTGATGGACCGAATCCGCCGAACTTCACATTGGGCAAAGTTCCGCACATGCCGAAATTCTAGAAGGCAAAGATTCGGCAAAAATTCGGCAAATGTTTGCGCGCGCGCACGAGCGCGACGGGTCCATGGATCGCAAATGGAGCCGCGCAGTCGCGCAGTGACCATCGTACAGTTTAGTACAACCAGCGGTTACGGCGAGGTGTGGAGTAGGCGACACGGTAACTGTGCGTTTGTGAGCTTCTTCGAGTGTAGTTCTTCTTCAATATTTTCTGCCTGAAGAACAGAAGATCGAACAGTAATTTACGCAGTCCCCTGCGGAAGTGACAAATGATGCGGTGCATTCTGGATAACGTGATTTTCATTTGACCTTTCCATTAATGAAACGAGTTAGTTGAAACATTGATAACATAATAGCTAATAGCTAACGTAATACTTGTTCACAAAACTCGTGATCGCCAACTAATAACTAATAAGTAATTACTGTTTAATCTCTCTCCCCAGTGTTCCATCTAAGCTCATGAAGCATATACTTTACTCAAATATAATAAACTCCCTTGACTCTCATAACCTTCTTTTTGAACATCAGCACGGATTTCGTAAATCTTACTCTTGTGAAACCCAGCTAACCGCCTTCCTTACTGATATTTATTCAAGCTTCGATTCGAATATTCAGACCGACGCCATTTTCATTGACTTCTTCAGCGCATTCGACAAAGTACCACACCAACGTCTTTTAACAAAGCTTAACGATATCAATATTCATCCCTCTGTTGGTAAGTGGATTTATGAATTCCTTGTTAGCCGTAAACAATATTCCTCCGTTAACAACGTAAAATCTCCCCCCCCCCCAATACCGTAACGTCAGGTGTCCCTTAGGGAACCGTACTTGGCCCCTTTCTGTTCCTAATCTATATTAATGATCTCCAACTTAATATAGCATCTTCTGTGCGCCTGTTCGCCGACGATTGTGTCATTTACCGACCCATTCTTTCATACCATGATCATCATGCTCTCGAGGAAGACCTTGAGTCTGTAATTCATTGGCGTAAAAAATGGCAGATGACGTTAAACTTCCATAAATGTAGATCCCTATCATTTTCCCGCAGTTCGCGTGCCACACCATTTTTGTATTACCTCACTAACACTCAAGTAATAGCATGCTCATCTTATAAATACCTGGGTGTTCATCTCACCTCTGGCCTATCATGGACGACTCACATTACTTCTGTTATTTCTGATACTAACCGTTCTCTCGGATATTTGCCCCGTATACCCTCAAACTTACTAAACCCCCGTAAAACGACTAGAGATATATATACTATTCTTGTAAGATTGAAGTTAGAATGCGCCTCACCTATGGTCCCCATGGCAGTCCTACGGTGCAAATAATCTAGAATCCTTCCGCAACAGAGCCCTTCGTTTTATTTATAACAACTACTCACCATATACCAGCATATCAGGATTACGCCAGCCAATCAGCTAACCTTCATTCACTTTCCCTTCGCCGCCGAGTATCACGCCTTTCTCTCCTCTATCGAATTTTTATCACAATAGCCACCTCAAGAGAATCACTGCTATCAGCTCCTCATCGTATTTTCCCGTGTCTAGATCACCTATGTAAATTACGTCCAATTCGATCATCAACTGTTTCTCACCAGACTTCCACACTACTATTGCCCATCGAAGATTGAATTCACTACCTCATAACATCGTTTCTATTAGTGATACTTCTAACTTTGTTGAAGCCATTACCCTCTCTTTATCTAACCTACCTAGCTAACTTACCGTGTTATAATTGTGTTTACTGTTCTATTTGTTTTTGTTCTATTGCCAACCCTTTGTATAATGCCCCACGGGCCCTCAAGGAAAATAAATGATGATGATGATGATGATGATGAACCGTGTAGTTTTGCCGAATCTTTAGAAAAGTTCGGCAAAAAATTCAAAGATTCGGCAAAAGTTCGGCCCATCACTAGTAAAAATATGCGAACCCGGGGGGGGGGGTTGGTTTGCGCCCCCACTCAAAAACAAGTTGATACGCCACTGTGGGTGGACGAAAGAAAAAAAGGTCAGCAAAAGAAATAAGTAGTTTATGAACATAGAGTAAAATGCGAAAGTAAGTTAGTCCGTACAGTTCATTCAAACAAAGAAATGTTCGTCGATGGCACTAGAGAATGAAGCGAAGGAGACAATGTCCATCACGCTGCGAGCACCTCGTTCCACTCACAAACAGTACGCGGGGAAAAAAAAGAATATTTTAAAACATCTTTCCTGCAACGAAACTCACGAATTTGTTCCTCTTGCTTCTGTCTGGTATCCCGCGGCTCAAGTTAAACTGAAGATAGGTGTCAAACTTTATGCATAGTGAGATCTAAAGAATTTTTGGCGATTTACTTTTCTTCGACACGACAACTCAGGCAGTCCAGAGCAGACTTGTACGTAGTTCAACTACTCTACTCAAGTTACTGTAGTTTAACTACTTTTCTGAGTAGTTTAGTAACTTTCAATTACATTTTTATTTCGGTAATTAGTAGTTTACTTTAATTACTTTTTTCGAGTAACTTCTACTCAAGTTACAAATTACTTTCGAATTTTAGTAGTTGGTTTGCCTATCAACAAACATTCCTGCACAAAGGAGATAAGATATTCGAAGACCAGCCCCCCCTCCTTCCCCCCCCACACACACACACACACTGCAACAACACTGCTACGAGGCGCGGGGAGCGAACAGACACGACGCAAGAGAGGCCGAGTAACTGCGGGATTAGCACCGAAGACTGGCGTTTCTCTGTGTCCCGAAGCTCAAGGAGACTTGACCCTTTTGAAGAAAGGGCTGGTCCCCGCTTCTCCCCAACGTAGAAACTCTCGCCCACTACAGGAGGTGCACACACTGCATCCTCACTCAAAGGAGGCAACAAAATGCAGCACCTGCTCTGAAACTCATCTTGTGCTCCCGTAGTTTGTGCTGTACTCGAAGAATCGCGTGCTAAAGGGCAACGCAAAGATTACCTTTTTGCGCTGCCTTTCCTCCCAAAACTCAGAATATGCAGATCTTCAAAGATTCATAGATCGTTCGAGAAACCTGTAGTAATTCCCCCAACGTTTTTATATAAAAAATAATAAACAAGCAGTGTTGGGAAGTACTTTATGTACATGGTACTTAAAGTACTACTGTTTAGAAAAATTGTACTTTACTTGAAGTAAATTCTCTGAACATGTACTTGTATTTTCCGAGAAAGTAAAACTCCCGACTTCAATGTACATTCCCCGAATTTGAAAACAAAAAATGGCGGTATCGTCGTGTGAAAACGCGCTCTTTCGAGACGTCATCTGGTCATTTCTCTGAGTGAAGTAATGGCGGCTGTAAGACCGATAGAAATAAGTGCCTTTAAGTTGATTGTGTCAAATAGCTCGTCAGCGAGAGTAAAACAACTACTCTGCGGCGACTTGACCATATACAATATTTGCTGCCATTTCCGTAAAAAACTGATGCACCTCCGATTACCCCTGGAGCAATGCATACCAGTTAAAAAAACACTGTATAGGGAATGAAAGGGCATCATGCAAGATTGTGTTAAAAGTGCTTGTACTTTATCTTGAAATATATTGTATTTATATACGTTACTTCAAGTACATTGCACCCGGTGTACTTACTACTTTACTTGAAGTACATAACCTCTAATTTACTTTGTACTTTACTTCAAGTACTTTTTAAATGTACTATACGCAACACTTTAAACAAGCAAACACTGTCTAAAAGATCAAGCTCAGACAGTGCTAAACCTCAAAGTAGAAATGACACATTCGCAGTACGTCATTGACCAAACAAACAAGAAAGTACAAAACAATTAGGCACGCAGAAGCAGAACCAGCTATTAAAGCATTTCTGTGAAAAAAACAAGCCGATTCATATTTGGCTAGCACAATTTCGCTAACGGATCAAAACCTCTGTACTTTCTTTTTACCATAAAAAAACATATAAAAGTAACTTCAAAAGTAACTTCAAAGTAATTCGCTACTTTTTTACGGTAATTAGTAATTTTCTCAATTACTTTCTATTTGAGTAATTTCTACTCTACTCAAATTACTTTTGACGTCAATACTCAGTAACTTAACTTAATTACTTTTTTTAGTAACTTGTACATGTCTGGTCCAGAGGCATGTGTACAACAGTGAAACATATTATTCTTGGCCATGTGAATTATATATGAATCTAAGAGACTTTCTTTGAACCCCCCCCTCTAACTGGTTTATATACGATTGTGAAGGCGGGTCCCATAATATGTCAGCATGTTTTAGTAAAGGACGAATTAGAGTTTCATACGCTGTTAGCTTCGTTTCAGGGGGCAGTGGATCATATAGTCCTCCGCAGTGGCCACCGCTTTCTGGACGCCTTTGGCAACAATCTGCCCAATGCGAAGGGACCAACTTAAGTTAGAGGTAATTGTGGCACCTAGACACTTGTAGTCGTGAACCACTGCCGACGCATTGGAGTTGATAGTATAGGGGGGGGGGGAAGCGGTACCTTTTTGAGCGTTTTGTCATTTGCCCACATTTCTTAACGTTCAAGTCCATTTGCCATTTTCGACACCTATAAAAATAATTTTAAGGCTATCATCTTAACATGTTTGGTCAGGAACGCAATCTATTTTGGAAAACAATATACAGTCATCTGCAAAAGCAACAGCACTGCATCGAAAATAAAAACCTTTAGGGGCATGCAGAGTATAGTTCAGAATCTTGTGTACGAGTGCCACCGATTGCGTCTTTTCGTTCCAGTACAACGCGCTGCGCGTACCTCGGTTACCATAGCAACCCTTTCCACGTAAGCAGTCATATGCTTTCGTAGCGTAGTTAGTCACACTGGAACGCAAAAAAAAAAAGGTGTAAAATATTTTTTTTTGGAACGTGTCTTCGATCGGTATGTATTACGCATAGAGTTATTATAATGTACGCACTAGTCCGTTGCAGCTCGAGAAGGTAGGGCGAGGGTGAGACGGGCCGGAGAGGAGGAAGCCGACGAAACGCTGAAGAAGAGAGGGGAAAACCCCTTCTCTCTTCAGCGTTTCGTCTGCCCTCCTCCCCAGCACAGCTGGCGCTTGTGTACTGTTGCAAATTTGAGCAGACGGCAACTCTACCCGTTTTCAGCTCAAGAACCATAGTAAAAAAAGTCCAGCTCCTCGCGAAGCGTTACTAATTTCCTCCTTTATGTGCATAATTAAGATATATATAGGTCCATTTTAGATTAGCTGTATGTTATCTTATCAAGACGTACGCGTTCCAAACGCCAAAAACATATATTTTTCCTCCGACAACCAAATCTGGTAAGAACTACTTCTCGCCACGTATGAACGATGTGCAAAACTTGCTTTTCTCTAGAGGTGAAAACTGAGTATACTCGAAAATTGACTTCCGGTAATGCATTTCTACGGGGAAAAGCGGGTGCATATTTTTCTTCGCGCTTGATTATAAAGACAGCAAATATTGCGAATATTTATAACGTAGTACATAGCTTGGAACATTTCTCAGTCCCGAAAGTGAAAATATTGGTTAGTTGCAGTGTTTCTCTTTCAAATTAATGGCATTAAACACAATGCTAAAACATCTTCATGCGTGCATTTATGTGCATGTGTCGGATACTATATTGACGCGAACATGGCGCGACGCCGCTCTTCGGCATGGTGGATTTACGTGCAGAACGAAGTACTATACTCTGTTTCATACTTAGCGTGCAACGCTGTCAAAGCTACTGGCGCGAGTACGTGGCTTCATCTATGGTGTTGGTTTGCGCCAGAACGCGTGCAAAGGATCAACGAGTTCAAGCCCCATGCTCGCGCTATGTGGCTTTGACAGCGTTGCACACTAAGTATGAAACATATACATCAGGAAAACCAAGAGAGACGACAGTAATACTCAGTAACACTAAATCAGTAACTCCCTGTGCTCATAGACGATCAAACTAAAGCGAAGGCCAGGTAATAATAGCCCGCTCATCCATATATATGTGCCAAGATGCTTGTGCTGCACTCAAAACACCACCTGCACGCTCGAAATCTTTGAAAAAAAGGTGAAAGAAGAAAGCAGGTGCCCCACTAAAAGTGCCCGGCATAGAAAAAAGGAAA
Organism: Ixodes ricinus; assembly: GCA_037355805.1. Taxonomy (NCBI): domain Eukaryota; kingdom Metazoa; phylum Arthropoda; class Arachnida; order Ixodida; family Ixodidae; genus Ixodes; species Ixodes ricinus. The sequence goes on from JAZHYW010050217.1 coordinate 9,422, forward strand.
AGAGAAAGAAAGCAGACATTTTATATCTTGCGTATCTTTTTACGTTTTGAACGTTTTCGATCATTTGTAAAGATGCATTACAAGGCCATTTTCATACATAGTGACAGGACTGGCATATTAGCAATATAGTATAACCGTCACCGGAATTCTGGCGAACCGTGAACACACTCAACATCCTTTTCGACCGTTACTTTGCTTAGAATCGCGGCTTGTTCTTACACACGTGCTGTGGAACGGAGGTTTGGCCATTACATATAACTCAAGTTTCACATCGTTCAGTGAGGAAGAAAAACTACAGATAAAGCGGCTACACTTAAAATGATAATGACAATACCTACTATTGGGTTCATCCTAAATGAGAAAAAAAAAATAGAAGTGATCGATGTTTTTCACCCGCCAAGAGACAAAACGCACCATCGTTTCTCCCATCGGATTGCACAAGAGCACGAAGTCTAAAGTACAGACTTGTTGCTGTCTGGAGGTTCGCTGAGATACTAGCGCGCAGATATGGTGTATATTCGAATAACTCTGTGGTTTAAGTTCTGCAACTCATGCATTCAAAGGGTTTCGAACCGCCAACAATTGACGTCACAGAGACGACTGTCGCGATCTAGCGGTCGGTCGGAACTAGTGTAAAAGGGTCAGAGAAACGCGAGCGCCACTGTCGTCTCGACGTACTCCCGCCGCTGAGGCTTGCCGTCGAGAGAGCGGCTTGCAGCATAATGGGAGCTTGCGGCATCCACCTCCGCTTTTATGCGACCGCGAGCGATCGCTGCCGGCAGCAGCTATGGCACTTTCATGAGGGGATACGGGCCGTTGGTCGAGAGACAGTTCGCTTGTAGGGCAACTCGATCGTGGTAGGGCACTTCGTCACGCGGAAATTCGTCACAGAGCGACTCGTCACTGGGACAACTCGTCCAAAAACCGGAGATAATGTTTGAAAATGTTGTTCCCCGCGTACTAGCTTTTTCTTTTTTTAGTGTTCGGTCGCTTTTGATATTCAGTTTTTGAGTAGTGTTTTCTTTGGAAAGTTAAGTTTGTCGCTTATTTCTTTTTTAGGTTGGTAAACAATTTGGTTTACATTGGGAGCATATAGTATGCAAAACTTTCAGAAGCGCGTAGCGCATACACATCTACTGCGCATGCGCGAGGCGGACAGCGCACGCGCGACCGAAACGTTTCAACTAAGACCCAATAATTGCCGAGCAATTTGCCGTCCATATTTTTAAAGTAGTGACATGGCGAATTCCACTGGTCGTTTTGGAGCGCGCCGGAATCAGTAGGCCAGGTCCGAGATGGAGCACGCGATCCGAACGGAGTCGCTCCGCCTTCTTCTTCTTGAGCGTTGTGAATAAGATGGGGAGGGGGGGGCATTATGGATGCGCACCTGGCGCTTAATCGCGGCGCTAACAACACGTGTTCAACGCACGAGTGAAGTTAATGATAATGTGAAATATGCGTGTCGATAAGCGATGTGTCAGCGTATACCGCACTTGTGTCAAAGTACGTCTCGATTTTCTGCCTCTTAATTCCGCGGAGGTCCGAACAGAAAAGTCGACCCCGGCAGGCTCCAAAACGATCGGTGGAATTCGCCATGAGAGAGGTGGCAAGATTCTGGTGAACATGACACAATTAGTCAGTGCCTATTAGAAATAAGTAAATGTCTGCTTTCTTGTGTCGAAAAAAAAATTAAATGAAGGAAGGGGTCACTGGTAATTGTTTTGGGAAGAACTATGCTCGATAAACATCAGAAACGCTACAAAAACAAGAAATATCTGGTAATAGTTTGACGAACTGCCCTATGACGAATTGCCCTATGTGACGAATAGCCCCGCTACCAGTTAACGTGTGACGAGTTGTCATTCGACGAACGGTGCTACAGGCTTTTATGAGGTCATCAGGCGGGAATCGAGGCGTCACTTAACGCAGTCAAACGCAGTCAAACGCAACAGCGTGAACGAGCCTTTAGTCATCGGACTTGAGACACCAATAAGTGAGTAAACAACTTGGACAGTTCAACTTGAACTTTCAAATTGCAGGAGCCAACTGGACAGGGTCCATCACGATAAGTTGACTTCTACAAACGAGCTTTGATTGCCCCTTTCGCTGCGGACATTGAGATGTCCTAAAACGGATAAAGTAGTTTTCCGCTACTTACCCGGGATCGCGCAGCTGAAAACCTTAGGGCCCAATTTAAACAATAAACGGAGATCTCCCACGCTTCAACGCACGCCGCCGAGTTAAATAAAATAAAATAAAATAAAAATAGAACGTTACGAAATTGCCGCACCAAAAAATTTGCCGAGACGAATGTCCTTCCAATGTGGCGTCGATTTAGCAGACGGCGTACGTTGCGTACGTAGTATGTCTGCTTTCGAGTGAGTTTCAAAAGAGTCGAAGAAAACACTTCAATTGTGACCAGATCGTATTTTATTTCTGGAGTCTTTTTTTTTTGTTTTCTGTCCGTAGTTGAACAGCATTTATAGAAATTAATCGTCTCGCGAAGAGCGCGGGAACTCGACGTGTATTTATACGGTTACTGTTTCTAGGTTTTTGGGGCGTTTTGGTTTATTTTTCTCAATCGGGAAGTTTGGTGGATTTCGAAGAGTGGCTCTCAAGAGATGTCGAGACAGGTTGGCAGCTATTATTTACTGCCAGAGATGTTATCCACCTGATTGCTGCAATTTTTTCCGAGGATTTAGTCGTCTCTCTGGTGTAGCTCCTTAGCAGCACTTGTTCCATTTTAGTTTCTTTGAAAGCGTCAATGTCAACTCTTCACTTGGCTTCCGCTTGTTTTTTTATCTTTTTTAAATTTCTTTAGGTATTTGTTGTTCGACTGCTTACTTACCCGAGGTAGGTTTTCAACGTTCTACTTGGAAGCACACTGAGCTCTAACCACTCATTTTATGATTGTTTAAGTTTGTTTTTTATTTGTATACTCTCTCCAGCTTTAATGGTTCTTGTTTTGAAAAAGCTTTGGTTTCGTTTTCTTGCAGACGACTAAAAAGGACGCGTCGCCTGCTCCCGAGTAATCGTCTGCTAACTTTCCCGGCGTGTCGTCTGCAACAACACTGCCGTAACTTTTCACTCCAAACGTTTGAAAACTTCGTAGTTTTTTTTTTCTAAGTTATTTGCGTTCGTAGCTGGCTGACAGATTTAGTTTCCTATAGCGATTCTTGTTTTTACGCGTGTTTGTTTGTGCCTGAAAACCTTCGTTTTTGTTTCTTCTGTACGCTTAAACTCTGCGTTACACGTTTTCTTTTATTTCTTCAATCTTTTTTCGCACCCTAGAATTTTAGTTGATTCCGGTACGTTATGTTTTTAATTTTGTTTTTTGCTTTATACACGAGGAGGTGGTGCTTGCGCCTAATTCTTCGTCAAGAAACAATGACAGAAAAAATACTAAATTTTGTTGGTTTTATAAATTTTATTTGGACCCTTTTTGAAGAAAACGAAAAGAGCCAAAAACTGAAAAGAGACTGTCGCCCCATTTATCTTCGTTAAAAATTATATCGCGTCAGAGCCAGCTTTCTTTTTTTCCTTTGCTTTCGAATATTTTTTAAAGATTTTCACGTTACACGCTCACACTTTTTTCTTTTTATTTCCTTAAAAGCTCCTCCGCGAGACTTCGCTTTCCAAGGTTTTAATCGTTTTATTTCGTTTTGTTGTTCTACTAAAACAAAAGGAAACAAAATCACGCCCGCTACATAAGGTGAAGACCGTTGTACGTTTTCTCTTTTCAAAATTTTCATTCATGTTTTTTTCTTTGATGGGCCGCGGAGCCGTTTTTCAGTCGAAGCTATCGAACCTTCCAGCCAAAACTAAAACAAATTTAAAAATGAAAACTTCAAATTCGGAAAAGTATAAGAAAAAAAAAACTGGAGTCTTTTAGGAAGAAACTTTACGGACAAAGTCGAACGGGAAACGAAAAAAAAAACGAAAAAAAAATGAACAAAAACTTAAAGCTAAACCAGAAGTTTGTTCGGGCAGAGTGAGCTGCAGCCTCACCTCTTGCCTCGTTTAATATAAAAAAAAAGTCAAAGGAACGTAAATTAAACAAAAAAATAAAGAGGTACGAAGCCTGTAGATGGATGAACCGAACGAGAGATGCATTAAAACGTCAAGCGGGAGAATTGACATTTTGTCCTCGAGTAAAGAAACTTTACGCAACTTCTCACTTTGCACTCACACTGTACGAAATCGCGCGCGCGCACACACACAGAAAGTACCGAACGAAACACCAACCACAAGGCATCAAAAATATAAAAAATATTAAAAGCAAAAAAAAAAAAGAAAACAGCCTATGCAGGAAGCCGTAAGCAATCATTGCGGTCCCCCCCTCCCCCTTTTCCTTGCACAGTAAAAAAAGGTCGTTTTCATACAATAAATATAACTTGGCTTTGTATTCGGTACCATGGAACTTTCTAAGTTAAAAAATCCCTCTAAAAAGCTAATTAACATCATATGTGTCACATTTTTGTCAAGTCATACCTTGCGTTTCTTAAATTGGCAGTAACTATAACCTAAAAGAAAATATGTTAATACCTTGTTTATAAAATATAATTTAGCATCTCTCATTGGTAAGCAATCATTCAATGAGCCCGAAGGTGAGATTTGGCACGAATTGTTTTTAACTGAATGAAACAGCCCGTCACTGATGTAACCAGTCTAAACAAAAACACGTCCCCTGCGCTGTTTGAACAATGGCGACACCAACCCACACGCAAAATCACACACTCAACAACCCGGCGGTAGCCTGTCGATCACGACGGGCCTCGCGAAAAAAATTACGAAGTCACGCCGGAATCCAGCGATCCTCGAATATTCAAGACTTGCGCCGACTCCCCCGAAAGCAGACGAGGCACCACACGCAGGCGGCGACGAGTCGCTCGCAGACGACGGACACGGCCAGGGAGTCCTCCGCCATCTTGTCTGATTCCCTCTTTCCCCCGCGGCGTTCCCCAACAACGCTCTCTCTCCCCCCTCGCATCCCAAATTCTCCCTAAAAAAACACAAAAAAACGTCGAGAAGGAGCGTCGGAGGGGCGGAGCTTAGGGGAGAAGCGGAGGTCCCTGATTGGCCGCCCCTAGGCGAGGGAAGGAGGCGACGTTTGTGGCGGTGATCGCGGCGGTGCCCGGTTGCCGACGTTTTAGGGAAGGAAGCAAGGCTCGATCCCTAAAACGCCCCAACAGTTCCCCCTTTTTACGTGCAATCGCCGCCGAATAGGCAGCGGAAAAGCGATCGGTGTCGAGGTGTGTTCCCCGGTCGCAGCAGTCGAAGTAACTCATCGTTCGATAGGGTTCGCGTAGATTTCAAGAATCCGTGTTTTGAGCGAGGAAAAATTTCCGAGACGTCCAACAAGAGGATGTTCCTTCGCAGACGACATCACCACCACCGGTGCCGGAAATCAGGTAAGGGAATACGTGGCTTCCGGCGGACGCCATTTCTTGTTTCCCGTTTTCGCTCCCCCTTTCCGTTGGTGGGGCTTGTTAATTGCTGATTAGGTTTGATAGTCCGTGGGAGAGGGGGGAGGGGGCGGAGGGGATGTCCTGATTAAATTTGGCGGATTAGCGCTGTGCGCAGTGTCTGGCTTGGCGACCCGTTTTCCCAAACACAATTTGGGGATTGGGGGCCGGAGGGGAGGGGGGGGGGGCATTTATCGTTTGCTCCTTTTACGAGGTGTTGTTTTGGGCACTTAATTTCGTAGACGGCAGCGGTGGAAAAGAGACGACTGTAAGTTCTGACCGCCCGTTGATAGTGACGGATCATATGTGCGTGCCGTTTTCTTTTTATAAGCAGAGATGAGTCTTGATCTTCTCTTTCTTTCTCTGTACAAATTGTCGGTTGTCCAGCAAACACCAAACGTTGTCACCAAATAAAGGAAAAAAATATATTGCCGTCTTGTACGATCAGATGAACTACCTCTTATTCTAAATTATGTTATTCCGTTGGAATTTGTTAGCATTCCCGAAGCAGGAATACAAAAACGTTGCCCACTAGCTGCCGTATACAGAGTGCCTGTCGTCTGTTTTGCTGGCTAAAAGTTTATCGCAACGAAGAAAAAGAAAAAAGAAGGAGATTGTGTGCACTTGAAGCTACGCACACACCCACACACACCACATCGGATATAATTAGGTGCGCTAAACGTAGTTTAAAGCAGTATAGACGGAACCCCAACGTCTATTTCAAAGTTAGCTCATATTATTATTTAGCATATATAACATTGCAGACATTAACCTCAGGTTGATCATTGCTTTCTTCCTTCAAATGTAAATACCCATTTTTTTCTTATTTTTTGACGACAGAGTCATACCTTTCAAGGACCAAATGCGATATAATTGCACGTATGGATCCCTAACCTAAAATTTGGTACTGCTTATTTTTTCTAGCCTTATTTGTTTTTTGTTGTCCCGCGAGTGTCGCGCGCATTTTAAACCATGCCGTCTAAAAAGCGAGACGCGCCTTTTAATAACCGACAAGTTAAGAAATTCAGTACGTGGATTACTAACGCCAGGCATCCCATCATGACCCCACAGTCAATTCGATCGCAAGGTAAGCCGATAAGAACTGCTGAGAAGGTATCATGAAGTATATGACGCATGAAGATCATAACCCGAACACCGCGTTCCTTAAAAGATGTTCCTGACTCTATACGCGATCTCAATGATGCTCAGATTTTCCAAACCTGCCGTAATACGAGAGCAGTCAAGTGGTAAACAGTGGCGTAGCGAGAAAATATTTTCGGGGGGGTGTTTCAAGGTTCTGATGCAATCGCACACAATAATAATAATAAAAAAAAATATATATATATATATATACATACATATATATAATAAAGTGCAATTTCAGGGGGCGTTTTGACACCCCTGGAACCCCCCCCCCCCCCCTCCCCCCACGGCTACGCGCCTGAGCGGTAACATGGGAAATCGTGCTAACATATCGACCCAGCATTCATATTTATCAACGGGTATAAAGCTCCCGATCGTGCCGATCGTTCATTCAGCCCCCCCGAAATGAAACGAAATAATAAAACGCTTCTCCCTTTGAGGCAGTGTTGGAAGTTGGTAATGGCCGCGTTACAAGTAACCATATCGTCACTGGTAACGCGGTAGATGTTTTTTCAGGAACTTACCTAACTACTGGTTAGAAGCCGAAATGAATAACGAATATTTAATTGCATTATAATTATCAGTAGCTTCGTTACAGTTTTACGGTTCCTCGGTTACTTCTTACTCTCGATTGAAATTAGTCAGGTTATCGATCTCTGTAAAGGTCCAACGCGCCATCGGTCCCTCGCTGTATTCTACAAATTTTATAAAGAAAAGACAAAAAGAACACGAAATCGTTTACACAACGTTGAATTGCTGTCCAAGTTCGAAACTGCGGCTTATTTCAGCCAAATGCTAAAATCTGAGGTAACGCAAAGTAACGTTCGTTACTTCTTACGGATACGAATCTCAGTGACGCGTTAATTTTCGACAGACTATAGCGAGGAACACAATTTCGTTACTTATTTTCGCTAGCAGGTACAACGCTGCTTTCAAGTTGGATGTAAGCGCGTCAAATGCTCCAAAAAATATATGCGTATATCTCTATTTATTATCTGTTTTTGTTTTCTTCAAAAACATTCTTTTTTCGATTGCGAAGAGCATTGTTTTCTTTTCCTACGACCATACCTTATAAAGCTACACTTCCCGCAGCGCATTTTTTTTTTGCTTTTTTTTAAATATTTTTTATTTTGAGGTAGAAAACAAATATGGTTTGCTCCTGCCGCGTTCAAAACAGGGACAACACGTTTCAGTTCATAGCTTTTCGCGTGCATCAAAGAAATAAGAAAAGGTCCCCGCAATCAACATGCATGTTCCGGAACAAGATTTCATGGCGCTGCAATGTTGCGTTTCGTGAACATATAAACACGAGCTAGGATGATCCGGCGGGAGGTGTCAAAACAATCTAATCAATTATTTTTCGATCTTTGCTTTTTTTTTTTTTTTGCAAACGTACGCTGTTGCTTGCTTTTGGTTCCGCGTACAAAGGTGGCAGTTTGACGTAGAGGAATAATGACCAATTTTCCGAAATTGCGTAAAGTGGAGGTATCTATCGAGAGTGCGAAGGCCGCTCATTATACGTTATTGAATAAATTATCTATCTCGGAGCATTTTAGGGTTAGGTGGATAGTCTGATAACAACAGCAAAACAAAAAAAAGAAGGCATGTTTCTATATTACTAAGATCACCCCTCGAAATTCTCATCGCACTTCGTCAATCTAATTTTGCTTTTATAAAACATGAAAATTACCGTTGTCTAACCCTCCCCCCCGCCCTCCTCTCTCTCCCGTGAACACTCAGGAAGGCGTGGAGATTTGGACGTAACTTGGGTTACGTCGGACGAAACGCTAGACACTTCGAATTTTTTTTAAACTTTGTTTTGTCAACAAGGTTAGGAGGCAACCAACAATGGTCGACAACAGAGTGAAAACATAACCAACAATATGCTTGAAAAAAAAAATCTTGTCAACTGGTGACTTAATTTCCAAAAAAAAAGAAATCCACAGTTTCACTAAATCTCAGTTGTTGTTTTTTTCTTGTAAAGTTAATAAAATCATCTTTGTTCGGAGAACTATTCCGCAGCATATGTTGCTCACATGCATGCTTGTGTTTTCGTGGCTAATGTGCGTGTAAAAAAAGGGTCGTGGGTTCGAATCCCGCCTCCACCTGAAAGTCTTTGTAAAGTGAAATTCATTTGAGACAACGGTGACCTTTAGTTCGCATTACATGTCATGTTTTAATCACTTCCATTCCACGCGGGATGTCACGTTTCACGTGACGTTGTGGCGTTGTTTGAAATTCCCGCGCGAGTCATGTGACTGTGACGTCATGACCCTATCGACCAATCAGGAATTTCCCGACCCACCGACGTCGACGCCGGATTTTCTGCGACACGAGCTCTAAAAGCTAACGCTGCAAAACCCTGTTAGCAAGGCACATCTGATATTTCTAGTATTGTCAGTGACGACTAATGAGTAGGGTCCCATGTTTTTGGCGTTTATTTTTCTTTAAGCTGGGGGGGGATATTATTTTTTCACACTAGGTGTTTTTCGGTTTTTATTTAACAGTAAATAAATTGGAAGTGGTTCTCAAAGAAAGGAGCATCCTATACCCCCTCGCCCTTTATATTCTTCTCTTATTTATATTTTACCTCAGGGACAGTTACACACAAATTATACTCTAATAAAAAAATATAAAAAAAACCGGAGATATAATTATTTTTTTAATTTTGGGGGTTTATTGGTATTTGGGCGTTTTTAGTCTCACGAGGGGCAGGCGACCTAATTTCACGCGCGCTTCGTGTTCAAGAGTTGCTCCGGTTCGATTTCGGTTTTGGTCACGGTGTAACAGTATTTACCGAAAACATGGAACCCATACTTACGAGGCGCGGGTACGCGACTTTATTATCGTTCACCACTTCTTGCATTGTGATCCCTTCTGCGGCAATCTCATCGGCTTGGAGATCAAGATTGGCCAAGTAAGGCCATAGTTAGCCTTGTTATTTCCTACGGCCATTCATTTACCCGATTCATTCTCTGACCATATATGGCATCTCTCTACGGATATGCTCTTAACTCGCCGAACGTTTTGTTTTTTTTATTATTTGGCAGTGACAATAGCAATGTTTGTTGTTTATCGACTTAAATAAGACAAGACACCGTACTCCAACGTCGAAACAAGAAATAAAAAGAAGTTACATTTGTGAAACCCTATATCTTCCGATCACCGCATTTTGTTAGGGGGAGAGGGGAGGTGTAATTTGAATTACGACTATCAGACATGTTTACGGGGTTTAAATACCTGGTGTTGATGTCACTTTAGATTGCTTAATAATAATAAAAAATAATGCAATTAAACATGTATGTCGTGAGGTGTATACTCTTTGTCACCCGACCAAAAAATTATTAAACGGTGAAAACAATTTCTTGCCGACAATGATGTGTTTTAGTCGTCTTCGTTGACGTTTAGAAGTTTTTCTCAAACTGCTCGTATACGCTCGCGATCCTTAGCGTTTAATAAAATTTACCGCCAGAGACAAGAAGAATATCAATTTGCTGTGTAGCTGCTTTCCGCGATCTGCATGCAAACCGTTTGTGTACCGGCGAGTTGCCTGGTTTCTTCGCAGGAAGGGCACAATTTGCGACAGAGTAGTATTAGCCCGGCGTCAAGAGCGTGTTTACGTGAGTACAATGGTGTCGTGTAAACGAGAGCGCTTTGAGCATTTTCAAACGTGTCGCTAATTTGAATAGAGCATTTGTGCGCTCGTTGAAGACTGCACACTTTTTCGTGAACGCACTTGGACGTTGGAGCTCCGAAACTGAGTGAAACAGAAATAGATAAAGGGTACAGCCTAATCATGCAGTTTGTTTTTCTCCCCGAGCCCTCAGGCAAACACACGCGGGGCTAATAATCTCAATCGTATAGCCTGTTTCTTCGTTTCGCCAGTCTCTGGTTTGTAAAACACCTCATTACCGAATCGGCTCGCCTGTGTCAAAGTGCAAGAAGCCGGGGCGGTTGGTGTGAATTAGTTTCCGAAAGCGGCTAACGATGTCAAAGAGGCAAGGCATTTACGTTCACTTTCTTTACTCTCAACCTTTTTTTATTACTATGTATCCCGTCGTCTACTGGTAATAGGGCGTTTATATGAGATCGTTCCTATCAATTCGTTACTCGATCCTTTACCGCCGCCTGTTTTTTTTTGTTTTTTTTTCACATGCATCATGTCGTTATAGGGTATCGTTATCGAAGCGCAAGAACAATCCACTGGAACTCCATATCGCCACGTTGTGCCACCTTTTACATACGATGGACCTCAGCGGAGCCTACGGGCCATCCCAGCCAATGCGGTGCTCTGAAAATATCACGTGACTGCGCGATCCTCAAGTCGCCGTGGTCTTCTTGGTGGTCACGTGACGCTCAGTTTTTGGTGGCCCGTAATACGCCCGTCTGGCTGTGCTACCTGCAAAAACCGTAGCGAGCGGCATCCATCCGCCAAACCTTGAACCTCGAAAATGTTTACAACGACTTCACCCATCAGTCCTTTCGCAACTAGCATGCAGACCACCCACCGAGCAAGAAAAACAACATCAACAACAAGAAGCGGTATTAATTTAACGAGCACCACGGCGCCCACGTTTAATGCGTGCAAAGGACAGCGCCGACCGAGTAAACACGGTAGACAGAGGACAGTTCATCCCCTTTTCGCCTTTCGGGGGATGAGCGGGACGAGAAGGCCACACAGGATTCAGAAGTGACCATGAAGCGGCGCCATGAAGTCGTCTGCCACCAGACAACCTTGGACTTAGCTGTCTGCTCGCTGCAGTCGGAGCCGCCACCTTTTGTAGCCCTAACGACGCCGGGAAACGTTAAGCCGAGGGAGTCCACAAACGGGACAGGATGGAAGGAGTTGGACGGTCCGCCTTGCCACACCTCTTGAAATGCGCCGCGGGTTTCTCGTTGTTTCTCGAAGACGAAGGGAACGGCGTCGTGCCTCTTGGCTTTCAAGTTGGCCGACATCGAGGGCTCGGGGAGATTTCTCAATGGGTCTTCGTCCGACCAGAATGAAGGTCGAGGGTCCTCTTGGTACCGTCTCTGGGCGACAGGAAATGGAAGTGGTCAAGTAGCTTTTCGCGTTGCCACGTCAAGGTCGAGCTAAGGGTGCCTACATGTTTCCGCCGCTCCGCTGTTTAGGGTGGCGACAACGTTTGTGATACCTGTTGCCGACAAACCAGTGTTGCCTACCTCGCTACCATGGCAACCTCCGCTGTTGTCGTCGACCATTTTGTCACACTCGCCGGTCGTGCGCTCGGACTACGCCGCTAATCCTCGTTAGGGCTAGGAGCGCTCACCGCTCTCGTTCCGACGGCGAGGTTTCGGCGTTCAATGCCGGTCTGTGACTGTGGCGTTCCATTTTGTCGCGGGAACTCGCGTTTCGATAAAAGCAACGCACACTTCCTGCTCGCAACTTCAAAATATGAAACACCCGAGTGAAGAGAGCGACAGCCACGACGACCGCCATCCCGCTGAGCCTCCGACTCCTCTTATGAACGGAAACGGAAGTGGCCTCACAGTGTTGCCGGTGTGTCGAGGAACTCAACGTTGTGTACGTTTAGCGAAATAAGAAGCGGGAAAAAATGGCGGTGGGAGAGGATCCGGGAAAGTGGCAACAAGAAGTTGGCGCCACCCTCAATGGTACGTTTACACTTGCGGATCCGCCAGCGAATCCGCCCAGCTTTTGCCGCTGGGGGCGAAACGCTGGGCGGAAAACGCGGCGGAGAGCCGTTTAGGTCCGGGACCTATTTCTGCCGCCGAACGAGGCGTTTCGCTGACCGGAAGTGGCGACATTCTGCGCAGCGCGACGCTGCCTACGTCACGACTTCCGGGAGCAGCAGCGCCCGGGAAGACGGCCGAGGGGAGAACTCTCGCGCCTTCTCGTCATATTTGACGGGATGTTACGAGAATAGTGCTGCAGCCGGCGCTGCTGCCGCCGCTCGAGGGAAATAGATGTAAACGCAATCCGCTCGTCGCCGCTGCCGCCGGGAGCGGATCCGCTCCCGCGGCAGCGGATTTCTTCTCAGGTGTAAACGTACCATAAAGCGGAGCGGAAACATGTAGGCACCCTAGGTCGAACGTTTAGGGCAGGTTTCCAAGTCCGGAGACAGAGTGGGTTGAATCGTTCTGGTGTATGATGTTGATGTGTTTTTTTTAGGGGGGGGGGGGGCAGGGAGTGCGCAGATATGTTTGAGATATTGTGTCTTGCCGGTGTTTATTCCTCGGTTCGGATTTTTTTCTTGGGGGCAGAGGGGCGGGGGGACCTGAGCTGGAACGGGGAATAACAGCGCCCTCACGAACCCCAGTTAAAGAAGGCCGCTTTACAGCGAAGCTGTTTATGGCTCGGTTACCGGATTTATACATGTGCATCAACAATAGCTCTACGCTCGCACCGCCGCACGCGCCGCACGTGCAGGTGAATAACCAAAATGAAGCGTAGACGAACAGGCGTGTAAGTTGCCCTTTTTTAGGCTTTTGCTTTGGAACAGTAACTGCTGCAGACGCCGGCACGTGCGGCGCGTGGAACACCATACCCTGCATTCTCCTTGATGCTTCGGTAATTTATAGCGAGTTCGTTTCACGGCACTCGTGTCCACGCGTGCCCACTCGCGGCGTAAAGCGAGTTCGTTTCGGCAGGCACTCCACGAGTGGTTGCACTCTCCGGGTTCGTTTCAGCGGCGGCACCCCACGCGTGCATGCACTCGCTGCACCGAGAAAATCGGGCGTGCGCCAAAATGCAATCCCGTCATGCCTCGCTCCGGCGAGGCCGGCGAGGAGCGGGAGCAGACGACGAGGGTTCGTCTGCTACGATGTGTCGCGGAACCGAAAGGAAAAAAAGTAGATTTTCTGATAGAAATCGCGTCCCGCGGGCAACGGAATCAAACGCGAGCTTGAATTGTGAGCGTCTGCTATTTCATGAAGGAAGCAATTGACATCCCGTGCTTTATTTGCAGGTTTTAAGTCGCTCTGTTGCCGTACAGACGCTGAAATATACCAGTGTGTCAAGAAATGCTCAGAACAAACGCATCAGCGGCTTCCGAGATGTTTATCACCATCCGTGTGCGGGTGAAAAATTGAACATTTGTCGACAAAACTCCCCCAGCAGAAACCTCTGACTGCCCAATAAGCATCAGAGAAAGCTAAACATAGTGACTCTACCCGAGGCTTGGGCAACATCATCATGTTTAACATTTACCTACGTCAGCCAACTTGCCCCGTCGTATTTTGTTCGAGAAAGCTCTCGTTCTCGACGTCCTCACCAAGGCTAATATCAGATCCACCTCTAATGACGATCGAAATCGAAAGTCCCACGAAAAGGTTTGCTGGATATTCCAACAGACTAGTTTTAAGCCGTACCCTTTCAGTGGTTCACGCATAATACCATGCTCAAACGGATCAAGCTTCTGCTCGGACAGCTTCATCAGTTTTCTTCAGTGTAAACGGTTATAAGAATTGAAAGATCGCAACCAGCTGCTTTGTAGACAGCTGGGTGCGGAAATTTACGCCGTCTGTAACTATCTCTACGGCAGCCGAGTTGCTTGAAGTCATCGCAACTATAAACTACAGGTTGCAGCGTTCAACGTTTGTAGATAAACGTTGGTAGTGACTGCACTCTCGCATCCCCACCCATCACTCCGAACAGAAAGGCGCTAGTTTCGGTTTGAGGTCGGTACCTTTTCTACAACATAGATGGCGGCAGCATCAGTCTTCTGCACTCGGTGCATTTGGCGAGTTCGTTTGAGTCCAGTTCTCCGTGCAACACTCTGCGAGTGCGATGCATTCTGGGAGAGAACTCGAACGGTGCCAGTGCGTGTGAAACGAACTCGCTATTAGCACTAGGTCTATTCCGTAGAATAATTATCAATATGCACCATTTTCAAGATCAGTAGACTCTCAGGTAGATAATAAAGATTTCTCAAAGATTTGCCGCTGTGCAACCGGGCCACGTCTACGCCATCTCTTTGTCGCCGTTCCAAGCTCTTGCGTGCCTAGTTTATTTTCCTTCCGCTCTTCCGCGGGATGGCGGTTCCCTCGCGAGTGTCTAGTTTCTTTGAGTTATTCGGGGCGGCGATAGTCGTCCACGCGAGATAATGACGACCGATCAAGACAACACCAAATGTGTGCGCGTGCCTTTCGTCACGATGACCACCGATCAAGACTACAAATGTGTTCGTAGCTTTGCACAAAATTCTGCGTCACGCCTGTGTCGTGTGCTAAACATCTTGGCTGGTCATTCATCTTCACAGAGCGGAATGGCTCATGATTTATGTCCGGTGATTTAAGATACATCTAGGTCCATTTTGGACGTATACGTTTGAGACTCTAAAGGCTTCATTCGCAGATAATTGCATTAAGCGTTTTGTCAACATTGGACGCCGCTATTACAAGGCGCCACTTAAGAACGAAAATTTCGACCTGTTTAATTAATAACTTGCACCACGCAGTTGTGGTACACGGCCGCACGCCGGTACGATGCTCATCCAGATCGAGACGGGCAGGGGTGGGGATTGAACCTGCAGGATCCCTGGGTCTCTGCACAGCGTTGTGTCCGTTGCCGAAAATAAGTAACAAAATAGCGTTACTGGTTAGCTTGTAAAAAAGCTAACGCGTTACAGAGCCCCGTTACCATTTTCCAAATCTAACGAAATACCGGTGTCGTTACTTTCCATGACTAACGGACGTTACTTTTACGTTAGCTTGTCGTTACTTTGTGTTTGACTGTTAGTATATGACAGCTGTTTATAATAAACCGCCTCTTTAAACTTCGGCAACAATACGCTTATTCAGAATGATTATTTATTTATTTATATCGTTTTACTTTGCAGCGCCGGAGCATTAGAGCAGAGGTGTGGGGTACAGATCACTTTTATACGTTGGAAAGTCACACAAACAGCACAATAAACAGACTCAAAACAACACGCAGTAATAAAATTACAAAATTTTAATAACGCCGAAAAATACTAACGAAGAGATTCACATTGCATTGATCAGATTAATAAGAGATTCACTGTCGGCAGGATATGTAATGTATATCCTCGAACACGTGACGCTTCGCGAGCGCGATTCGAACAACTGTAATGTTTGTCCTCAACACGTGTAGCTAGCCAGTTTGTTTGTCCGGCCTCGGCAGGATATGTAACGTACCAAAGTCACAATGCTAATTAACGACACGTTAGCACCCGGCCACAGCTGACAGACTTATTTTGGTTCAAAGCGTGGGGACGTCAACGCTTCCAAACTTAGAGCTTATCCTTTTTGTTGCTGACAGAACGAGGATTTATTTGTTTTGAAAAGAAGGATGTGACCAGCTGGAAAAGTTAGGGACGCTGAGGCAAAATCCTTCGAGCGGCGGCAGACTTGTTGCCTTCCAAACGGATGTATCTTTCCAGCGAGACGGCATAAGGGTTGAAGATATAAAGTAAAAGGGGATAAGGGTCAGCCCTGACGAACTGAGGAACGGACTGGGACGCTTGTTGTGACTTCGTTATTTATGACTAGGCGTGTGCAACAGTGGCTATAAAACATTTGTACATCTTGAAATATACTATCTCCAACACAAATATGAGACAAAATTTTGAAAAGAGCATGATGACTAACATGGTCGAATGTTCTCGTCAGATCAATTTGCACCATTGCCATCTGACAGTGTAGTGCCCGTTACCAAAAGTAAGTACTAACGAAATAGCGTTACTTGTCAGGATGGGAAACAGCTAACGCGTTAGAGAGCTGCGTTACCATTTTGCAAATGTAACGAAATACCGGTGTCGTTACTTGCTATGACTAACGGACGTTACTTTAACGTTGGTTTGACGTTACTTTGCGTTTCACTGTTAGTATATGACAACTATTGTATATGACTGTAGAGTCTCAACCACAAACGTCTCCACAAGCTTGTCGACCCGTTTTTGATAAACGGGAAGTGGATGCATACGGTCGATCCTCATCTTCTTCAGCAGGCGCGGCTAGGGACAGTGGGTTGTAGTCTCGGTCTTTCGTTTCTTTGAAGCACCTCGAACACTGATAGCTTCTGCGAATAAAATAGAAACTGGCGGAAAGGAAAAAAAAATGAGGACTGACGCAAAGCACCGCTGCTAATTGCTAGTTATCAGTGGTGTGGTACAACGAAATATTAACTAAATAAACTGCATCACGAATAAGTACAAAAAAACTGCATAAATAAATCGCAAATTTAACCAAGTATAAAATAGGCGTGTTTATATATAAAGCGCCGTTCACATTCTTGCGACCGAGTAAGACCGAGGAGACCAGACCGGTTTCTAAGCCTTTTGCGACTTCTTAGGACCGGATGCCCATGTTGCGGAGCTGGTCCTAAAGGCTCGTTCCTCTTGCAACCGAGTACGACCGAGAGAGACCAGACCGGTTTTTAATCCTTTTACGACTTCTTAGGACCAGATCCGCAGCAGCGCACCCGGTTTTAAGACGTCGGAGGAGGCTTAAAACCTGTTCTGTCTCTCTCGGTCGTACTCGGTCGCAAGAGTGTGAACGGAGCATTAACTGTCATGATTGATTTACCTTCCTTCTGAAATATACAAGTAAACTAAATTAAGCCGCTTTCGAAGAGTTTTCGCTAGCTTGCATTAATACGCATCGTGAGATGCAGCTGAAAAACTATTCGACTAACAAAACAATCGCGAAAAAAAGGTGCGTTATTTTGGCTAACAAAACTTAACCACGACATTTTAGCGAAAAAAGGTAAATGCCATTGAAAAAGAGACTCACCTTAATGTGCTTTTTCAAATTAAATTTCGACGTCCTGGATGTGCTCAGCAGCTATGAGTTACGGCATAGAGAGTAGACATTTAAACAGCAAATTGTCTGTAAACATAGCACTTAGCCCGGGCCATGCTAACGGAGTTTCGGTGGTCGTTGCCATCTTGCACGAAAAGTGAGTGGGAGATGGCAGCAAAAGGGGCTTTTATAACAAGCGTTCCAAAACGGCCTTGTTGGTTAGAGGCAGACGTTGCATGACAGAGGCAACTGTACAGTACACGAACTGTTCACAAACAACACACCTTATAGTCACGTCGGTTTTAGTCACGGTCCGGTTTAGGCTGCACAAGCAACGGAAATAGGACACCGATCGCTTATTATAACCAATATTTATAACCAAAGATAATTATGGGCTATTATAAACGAAGTATAGCGCCGGCCATAGGCCATACTTTGGTTATAATCACATGCATACTCGTAGTATCTTTACCTGTATATATGACTAAAAAAGGTGGCGAGCGTTTATAAGCTCTTTACCCTAAGTTCCTCTTTCGCAACCAAAAACATTTTCTTCTCGCCGGTCGCAGCAAAGTAAGGGCTAAGCAGACGAAAGACATCACTATCACTGCTACGAATATGTCTATTTAGAAGGATGGTACAGTAACCTTCACACACAACCAGGAACTGCGAGAAAGAAAAGGCGGGCGCAGCGTCCAGCAATAGGTAATTCGGTCTTTGAACACCAGGGAGTTGGGAGCATGCGTTCTCGTGGAAGACTACGGTAGTTATGTCTGACGAACTGCGATAGAAAGAAGGTGCCGCCGTTGGTGGTGACGCAGTCATTCGTCTAATCCTTGGGGCGCTATGGGAGAAAGGATGCTTAGAGGATTTAGTGGGAGGCGACCTTCTGAACTGGAGTCGTTCTCCAGCGAGAGACTCGCACCTTTGTACCACAGCGGCAGGGATTCTAAAAGGGGCGACGTCTGTCTGGTGACGGTCGCCGTTCAATGCTGCGATAACCTTGCCACTTGTTTTGGTTCAAAGCGTGGGAACATCAACGCTTCCAAACTTAGAGTTTATCTTTTTTGTTGTTGACAGAACGAGAATTTATTTGCTTTGAAGAGAAGGATGTGGTCAGCTGGAGTAGTGCTATGGACGCGAAGGCAAAATCCTTCGAGCGGCGGCAGTCTGTTGTCTTCTGAACGGATGTTTCCTTCCAGCGAGTCGGCTGCTGACGGTACGGCGACTGTGATCTTAACAGCTTTTCTACAAAGACTGCACCAAGGACGCTTAGGTCTTCCGCGCAGTGATAATCTCGCGCCTTTTGTGCCCGGTCGTGGGAACGTTAAAAGTGTCTTCCGAAGGAGTTTGACATGACGCCGTTCCTACATCGTTTTTTTCGGGGTTTCTTGCCACTTTTACGTAGTGCACAAAATAAAAATTATTTTGTTTTCAAACAATCATGCATCCATTTTTAATCAAAAGTAACGAGTGACGGATAACGTAATTTGATAGGAGATACCGTAAAATAATGACGACATTACTTTTCTCGTCAGTCATTTAGGATCCTAAAGAGTACGTTATTACGTTAGACAAAGAACTAACGCGTTAACAGTAACGTCGTTACTTGTAACGCTTAGTTACAACGCTGTTCGGGACCGATCTTTTAAGATTGCAAAATGCCATAATTTTTTTCTTTAGCTTTTCTGTCGCTCTTTTTTGCCGCTTGCGCTCTTTCACTGGGGAAGTTCGGAGCGCGCTCGTTTGACGGAAAAAAAGCGCCGCTGTATGTCTGAACGTCTGATGTTTTACACCCGCCGGGAGTAACACAGAAGCAGCTGGGGAAAACGTTTTTGTTGGAACCGGTGCACAGTCAGTGAGGCGACGAGAGCTGCGTCAGTGTTCGGCTGGCGGTCGGGCTGTCGACTTCCGTCCCTGGCACCCACCTGGATATGGTTAGGTGCCAGCCACATCGCACATTCTGCGTTAAAAGGGGGCATGATCTGTACTTTAATTTGTTACATCAGACCTCTTCCTTCTTCGAGAGACCACTTGTATTACCAAGAAAATCTGCAACAGTTTGAACTTTTTCAACTAAATATAGTTTCTGAAAGAGCACAAGAAAGGGAGTCCAAAGCAGAGAATAAAATTTCTGAATTAAAAAAAATGATTGAAGCGTAGAAATACGATATAACCGAAACCGAAACTTACCTGCAACTTTACTGGTACGCCATCTTGTTGTGACGTCAGATGTCGTATATAAACGCGAGAACATGGGCAGCTTCAGCTTGTTTCACCCAGCGACGGAAGCAGTCAAAACGCTGTCCCTATCGTCCGTGGGAAATATTGAACTACGATTCATCAAACTTGTCTTAGTCGAGGGCTGGCCAGCAAAGGTTTTAAAATTGGCAGCACGAGATTTTGAGACGATTCGCCGTTCGCATTCGATCCGCCGGCATTGCCGCCTGCGAAGGGACCTCCCGTGGGAGCCGCATTCGCGATCCGCCGACATGTGGACCCAGATGCCGCTTCGAACCAGAGTGGCATGAAAGGTTTTCTTTGCTAGTAAGGTGTGAACTGTTTTTCCTAACACGACGCGAATGCTAAGATTCAGAGTTCGCGTCGGACTGCTGGTTCTCACTTCCGTGGCGGAGACATCTCGATCGGACACTAACAAGATGTCACTGTGCTGCATTTCTTCGTGGCGTTATTGCTGCTCACGACTAGGGATGTCGCGAACTTTTGTCGAACCGGATTTTTAGGTCGAACTTTCGGGGTTCGACGAACCTTCGAAATTTTAGCCAGATTCCACTGGTTCGACTCTGTCAACGTTATTAGATTATCTCAGTTACGGAACTGCTCATAGACGCTGCATTCACAAACAGTACCCCCCCTCACTCACCACGACTCGCCTGCCGTCACTCGACGCGCCCCCGGACGGCTGCTTTGGTAACTGCAGTGTATTCTATGGGAATCGTGATACGACGCGCGTTTCGAAGCACGGCGTCTTGACGGCGTTTTAGCTCTGCTCTGTTCGCGACTCCAGCGACCTATAGGGGCGCCACCACCAAACAAACATGGCGGCTGGGCCCAGGTCGCGTCGGCTCGGCCGGGTCTCCTGAACGGGTGACGCATTCAATTTAACAGATTTTCTTTTGTTTAATGCCCAATTTTATAGGTATTTGAACTGCGACGGTTGAGTGTAGCCGGTGCACATAAACTTGCAGAGCATAGTTTTGCTTTCCAGGTGCTTTTTGTTATTTTCATGTCCAACTTTCGTTTCGGAGATTTCGTTCAAAATCGAAACTATGGGCTCCGGAGAGACGGTAATCGACTCTAATCAGTTTTGATCAGCTAAGGAAAGCGGCGATGACTACAGAATTGTTCCACCGAGAGTAATTTCAGCTAACTCGCATGCCTCGACCATGTGACTTATCTGTCCGCAAAATCGAGCTTTTGTGCGTGTCCGCGTTTAAGAAACAACTCCAGTCGTCTGCTCGGTCAACAACGCAGGCTGCAGGAAAATTACGAAAATTAAGCAAGCGCTTCTTGAACCGATGAGCATGTTAACTCGCTGGCGTCCCACTAAGCAGCTGACACTCGTATTTCAATTCAGGTTTTAGTAGCAATCGAGAAGTCATTTTGACGAGTGGGTTATGTATTATATTACGTACTATGTCCCACTAAAGCGATCATTAGTATATTCGGGTTGAAATATGAGCTTAGTTGACTAGCTATTAAGTGAACTGCTGAATAAAAGTACATTTTACAGACAGAGATCTGATACTACTTAAACTCAGCCAATTCGTTCTAGCTGGTAGCACGGAGACGATATGCGGACAAACTGAAGAGAGTCTTCATCGGAGGTTCACGCAGAACATCTCTGCATTGAATTTGACTTCGAATTCTGAACGGAGAAAATGAGGTATTTTTTGTGGCCGGCCAACCTGATCAATGTAGACGTATATTGCTGCTGGCTTCGACGGGGGTATAATATAAATATTGGAGGCGCGATAGATCATAATGCCGTGACAGCTTCTAACTTTGCGAGACGCGTGCCCCACCTTTCGAAAGCAGATAATTTCCCTCATTAATCGTATGCAGCGAGCAGGTTTTCCTGAATCGAGTAATTGCGAAATCAGCCCAACTCCCTCAGTGTGGTCCAGAGGCTTTTTTGGCGAAAAGCAGCCAGATATGAATAGCCTACGCACCGACCGGCGTGGGTGGCTCAAACTTGAAGCTAATCGAACACAACCAAACTCAAGAAAATCAGCTATCGAACCTTCCCATTCACTTGACTGCAACATTGGTGTTCCCTCCAGTGAAACACCTCGTCTGTCGTCCTCACTCCACTGTTCTACATCCTTATAAAGAAACCACTTATCAGTTACCAAGTAGTCGTCACTTTGAATGTGATTCGAGACAGACAAGAAATCAAAACGTTTTTCCGTGATTTCTCCCCATCCAAGAAACCGTGTGTTGTGAAGTAAACGGGCTTTCAAACACGTGATGGAAGGAAACAATCTACTGAGGCTTCACCACACTAATGAACACTCAGGCCAACTTAGGAAATTTTCGGACCTTCGTCAAATTGCATTGTTCGCCACCGCGCCGACAACACGTGTCCGCGAAAGCCACCAGAGACGCGGAGGGGCGCAAGGTGACCTGGACCGGCTGGTTCCCGGTTTTCCCGCTTAGTGGCGTCCGTTTTGCTGGAGTCGCGATATATGGAACGCACAGTTATGACACGAAAATCGTAGATGGCGCTTCGAACGACGGGAGGCCAGAGCCGTTTATTGAGAGAGTTTGGCCATACATTGGTTTGAATAGGCGAGCATCTCGGGGCCAACCACAGGCCGCGAAACAGCCCCTAGCGGTGGTCGTGTGCTTTAAATTTGTGACACGACTATACTTCGTTTCACCTTATGTGCGAGCGAAGGCAAAACTGGAAGCGCGAGCACGGAAGCTCCGTGCGTTCAGGCTTTGCTCGAGCGCACGAGCTGGGGAGAAATGCAAAAAGCGCTGGTCTCGCGCTTCTAGCTTTGGCTTCGCTCGCAGATAAAGTGAAACGAAGTATAATTTGAGCCGTGCCGAGCGGGACTCCGCGTCTCAAGACGCTCGCGCACCCCACCCTTTGCACTGCTTTCTTTCAGCCAGTCTCAGGACGCTGTTCTAGCAGTGCAGACAAAGGCATGGGCACGAGCGCGTGGCTTTGGAAGGTGCCTCCTATGCACGAGGTCTCGTACAAACAAAAGCGTTTCGCTGAGCTAGGCTCACGCGCCTGTACCTTTGTCTTCACTGCAGACATTTGTGAGATGGAGTAGAGGTCTCCTGATTGGTCGACGCTGTGTCACAAATTTAGTTTACGCTCTAAGCGCGGGGGAATCTTCGGCGCTGGCGGCGGCCTTTGCTCCGCCTATTGTCCAAACTCTCCTAATATACGGCTCTGGCTGTAGGCCAGAGCCGTTTATTGAGAGAGTTTGGCCATACATTGGTTTGAATAGGCGAGCATCTCGGGGCCAACCACAGGCCGCGAAACAGCCCTAGCGGTGGTCGTGTGCTCTAAATTTGTGACACGACTATACTTCGTTTCACCTTATGTGCGAGCGAAGGCAAAACTGGAAGCGCGAGCACGGAAGCTCCGTGCGTTCAGGCTTTGCTCGAGCGCGCGAGCTGGGGAGAAATGCAAAAAGCGCTGGTCTCGCGCCTCATAGCTTTGGCTTCGCTCGCAGATAAAGTGAAACGAAGTATAATTTGAGCCGTGCCGAGCGGGACTCCGCGTCTCAAGACGCTCGCGCACCCCACCCTTTGCACTGCTTTCTTTCAGCCAGTCTCAGGACGCTGTTCTAGCAGTGCAGACAAAGGCGTGGGCACGAGCGCGTGGCTTTGGAAAGTGCCTCCTATGCACGAGGTCTCGTGCAAACAAAAGCGTTTCGCTGAGCTAGGCTCACGCGCCTGTGCCTTTGTCTTCACTGCAGACATTTGTGAGATGGAGTAGAGGTCTCCTGATTGGTCGACGCTGTGTCACAAATTTAGTTTACGCTCTAAGCGTGGGGGAATATTCGGCGCTGGCGGCGGCCTTTGCTCCGCCTATTGTCCCAAACTCTCCTAATATACGGCTCTGCGGCAGGCGGATTGAAGTGAGTGAGGGGGGGTACCCCCTTCCGCGGGAGTTCCACATTTGAGGTAATGTAGTAACGTTTGACCTCTGTGTACAGCGTGGCCAGACCTTGATACAGGCGTGTCTAGGTTTGGATAACTTTTTTTTTTTTTTACACAAAGGGTTATTTTTATTTTATGAACAGTTCCCAATTAACATAAACTGATTCTACATCACTGAAGAAGGTCTTAACATGAATTTATTTTGTGCTGTATTAACTGAAATAACCAATCAGTGCTGCCTTTAATTCATCCCTCAGCCATCACCATCCATTCCGAAGCCAACTGGCCAGCCTGTCGCGCATGCGCATAGCAGTTGACCCTGAGTCGAACTCGAACTTCGATCGGTTCTCGACATCCCTACTCACAATCCCCATCGCCCCCCACCCTCCATTCCATGCCGAAAAAAGCCTAAATCAGACGCGATTCGCGGAACCACAGACGCTAACCATCGCTTCAACGCGCAACGCCGTGGAGTCTGGGAGACCGTCTGCTCTCGGATACAACCTTGACGTCACGAATGCCCCCTGCTCGTTGTTGCCTGTAGAGCGGCAGCAAGGTATTCGGAAGGGTACGCGTAAACTCAAAATCTACTTTCGAAAAAAAAAACTATGTTGATTAGATATTTATTAGACATACTCACGGGAGGATATTTAGTGCGCAGGGTGAAATTTTTATAAAAATTCAGTGACCATCAATATTTTGCTGGTCCACACCTTTAAGCGCGGTAGCATTCCGCAGGTTCGACGTTGCCACTTTAGGTATCTTCGTTGCGTCTGAATGTGGCCTGTGCTTTCGGTACTGAGTTGAAAAACTGTTTGTATATATATATATATATATATATATATATATATATATATATATATATATATATATATATATATATATATATATATATATATATATATATATATATATATTATATTATATTATATTTCAATACCAAGAACAAAAAGATACAGCATCAAGGCACCCGAGCGGGGGTTCTGGCTGAACAGTGAACTCACGCTGATCGAGAAAATCTTCCTATACGAACACACGCCCTTCTTACAATAAAAGCAAAAGTGAAAGAGTATCCACATATGCCGTACTGGTTGAATTTGTCAGTCAGTATCAGTGATGGACAGAATCAAAAGCTTTACTGAAATCTATGCAGAAATGTCGAAAGTTTCTTATCAATGCTATGTAAGTATCAGTCTCATTTTGTAAGAGGAGTGGAGGTTCCGGGGATATTGCCAGGCTCTGCAAAATCACATGTTGTTTTCCTCTTCTCTCTCTCTCTTCGCTATCTTTCTTTCTTTTCTCTCCGGCTTTCCATGGACATTCCCTTTCTAAAACCAAACTGAGACTCAAAAGTTACGGACTGTTTGACCAAAAATAAAGAAAAGAACTAGTTGAACGGCACAAAATACTTTTTAGAGTGCATTAGCAGTCAGAAAAACAGGCACAACAGTTAAGCATAGGTTTACTCACCACTGGCACTATTCGCCAGTAGTGATGTTGTTTGTTGATGGTTTGGATGGGGGGGGGGGTGGATTCTTCTACTCTACAGTCAGAAATCAAGGAGGTGAACAGGATGTGGCAGAGTTGTGTCAAAAATGTACTTACTTGATTTAATTTGGAGGTCGCGCATTTCTTATGAGAATAATAATAAATAACTAATACATATTTGATTGCATCTTTACGCATCGAACGGCCCGCTAAAGCATAAATGAGTAGTGCTGTACCTGCGGGACCTCAGCGTCCAGTAGGTTGCTTGCTCGCTGATAACAAAAGCCACGCGTTGTTGGCACAAAACAAAACAAAAACAAAAAACCAAAACAACAACAACAACAACAACAACAACCGTAGATTCAATTACGTATTACATTTAGAGCACCAGTGTCTCAGTCCGGTAGCCTTTACTCGCTTTAATGAACCCATAGTAAGAAACCCTCTGGTAGTTTATTAAAGTGAAAACGGAACGCAGTACGACGTCGATTTTTTTCCATAGTTAGTATACATTCTAAGAAGGAGAAACTTCTCGGTCCGCCTTAGAGTTCGTTCTTTGAATTGCTGGAATTGCATTACACCGCAAGTGTCACCAGTAGTTAAGACCTCGCTCGCATTCATTATCTCATCTTTCTCTGCTTCTTCGTTCATTGTACCAGTTAGATGTTACATGCTATTTCATATAAAACCTTGTCGATTTTCTTTTTTTTTTTTTTGCTTTTCAGAGTTGGAAACACCGTTCCGGATAGCGAAATACCATAATGAATGATAGATTCACCCAGTGCGGCGGCACACACTCTTTTTCTCAGGGACATATTAGACAGCACTCCGCATTCCATATAAACACCCCGAGACGGCAT
Source organism: Ixodes ricinus (assembly GCA_037355805.1). Taxonomy (NCBI): domain Eukaryota; kingdom Metazoa; phylum Arthropoda; class Arachnida; order Ixodida; family Ixodidae; genus Ixodes; species Ixodes ricinus. The sequence continues at coordinate 35,262 of JAZHYW010050217.1, forward strand.
GCATCCCTTTTGATTATACTGCCGCGGGCTGTGTTAAGTACGCGGTAATGCCAACTAGTATCGTAATCATCCTGGTCCTCCTCCTCTGATATGTTATAATATTTCTCAGTTTAATAACTCTCCTTGAGCGAACTAATCGTTATATAAGTTGCAACAACGAAGATCCTTGTACGTAACGAGCTTTTTAATAGTGTCAGTTTGATGGGTTGCTTTCTTTTGTTGCCCGTAATTTGATTGACTCAAACCGCACGTCTTCTTTAGGCTCCCTGGGCACCTGAAACAGTACTGTCTAATCTATACCTTTTTTTACTAACATTATTCTTGCGGTTACTCTATATTTGTAACTTCCGGGAATTCTGCTCTGATTTGTGCATCAGCGGGCCTTGCCTTGCACATTTTCCACAGCTTGTCTTTTTCGCGGCATTGTGTCATCATCCTCTTTACTTAGGATCCATGCATTTTTTGTTTTTCTTTTTATGTCTCAATTTTACTGTTTACCAGCACTGTTTGCAATAGTACCCCATCTTATCTATGAGGTTTTGCTAAGCATTGATATGATCGTATTTTATTTGTAACTCCCAATTGCATTCCCATATCATTTGATCAATTTTGTTGTTGTGTAGAATTCGTTTGTAGACAGTATGTTCCGTTTCCCCCGAATTTACTTCAAATACGGTCAGACCTACGAAGTAGTGATCAGCAGCTTTTTGTCTAATCACCCCTGAAACCAGTTTAAGATCGCAGTTCTTCTGACAATAATATGATCCAAACAAATTGCCTTATACTCGATCCCAGATAATCTTCCCTAGTGTAGTTACTAATTGCCTGTTCTAATCCGTTGCCAGCAAGTAGGTTCCGGTAGTCAGACACACCGTACTTGGCAGTTTTGATTACATGTAAGTTCAAGTCACCAGCAATATGTAAATAATTATTAATATAAAATTTGTTAAGTAGTTCAGAACATTCATCGAGGACAGAATGTGTGTTCGCACTGGGTGGTCTATATATCGTACAAATGACAAAGGAAACCCGCTGATTAGACACATGAAGAACACCACCAAACCTTCCGCGCTTTTAAGATATATTTGCTTGATCAGCCGTCCAGTTGCTTTTAATAAACACTCGTTCTCTGCATACAGAGAACTAGTGAAAATCAGCCAGGTTAAAACAACTAACCATCGTTGCATTTATACTGATTTCTGTCAAAATTCGAATATCAAGAGACGCCAATCGGTTACACAGGTAGACATTTATCTGGTCCCAATGTTTTAATGCGAAAGCGTTAACTGCCCCATTGAGCGAAGCAGCCGTTTTCTGTAACCGTCTGTAGCAGCAAAACAGGCAGTTAAATTCCCATTGGCCAGAAGCACAGCAACGCAGATGCATCGTCACGGAAGGCTTTGGGTTCGCCGCGCCTGCGCAGTAGGGAGCGTGATGTCACCGCCGGAGCGCCGTGTGCGAAAGGAATACGTGGCGCGCTGCTTGTAGAAACGGGCTACGTGTAAGAATGCCTTCGCATTCCTACGCGCAAGCAGTCTTAAGGCCCGTTCACACTCTTGCGACCGAGTAAGACCGAGAGAGACCAGACCGGTTTTTAAGCCTCTTGCGATCTCTTAGGACCGGACGCGCTACAGCGGAGCTGGTCCTAAGAGATCGCAAGAGGCTTAAAACCGGTTCTGTCTCTCTCGGTCGTACTCGGTCGCAAGAGTGTGAACGGGCCTTTAGAACCCGGACCACATAGGGCGTATTGGCGACGTATTTACGGGCGTTTTGGCGGGCGTAGTCCCGACGTACAGCGGGCGTCGGGACGAGCGCTTCCTCGGTCGGCGTAAATACGCGCGTATTCGGCGATCCGACCGAGACAGATCTCGGCGCTTCGACGTATTTCGGCGTGGCGTATCCGGAAGCGTACGGCGCGGTGCCGGCCAATCAGCTCCCGAGTTGAGAGCCGGAAGTTGCTCGAGAATCGGCTTGCATAGCTATGCGGCCGGCTGGCTAACTGACTCGGCCGCCGAAATGGGTGCTCGCTTGTCGCGTTCGCCGGTTTATCGGCGATCTGTACGAAATCGCTATATCTCTTTGGAACGAGCGATGAACGACTGAGACAGAAGAAAATACCATCCATGTTGCGGGCGATGTGAAAAAAATTACAAAAGGAAGGGTTTTGAGCAGAGATCGCGGCCGTCCTCCTGCCGGGAGTTCTTGGCAACTTGACGCTTGCAGCGAACATTTATGAAACAGGTGTTAGCAAATTAGGCTTTGATTGCTGATTAACATTCAGTTATTTCTGTCCCCTTGCTGAACGTAATAATATAGCAGCCGATCTACATTTTGCATCATTTCATAAAAGGCGCGAGTCGGGCTACACTGTACCAAACGCCGAGGAGACGTCGACGAAAAGCGTCGTGTGTGGTTTGGCGACCTTGCCCTCTTCCCTTCTGTGAAAAAAGCGCCCGCCAAAGCCCGTGATTACGCCCGCTAAAACGCGCGTAAATTCGTCGAGAATACGCCCTATGTGGGTCGGCCTTAAGTGTCTTCTTTAATTTTTGTAGACTTCTGAGATTTATGTGCAATATGTTTAGATCATTCTATCACCATCAACGTTCGCTAGCGGGCACTGGGCATTGATGTCCCAGTCTTGAAAAGATAAAAACGATTCTGTCATAATTAGTGTAGCTTAGAAAAGTCTTGTTCCCTCTCCAATTTGATCGCAACCGCAACTTGTTTTTCTCGAACCACTTTTTCGAACCACTTTTTTTCCCTTGGTCAACCACAGAAATTTATTGCCCTCTTCCTTTGCGCACGACTTTGTTTTCCGTAGTAGTTGTCGGAGTAACTTTTTCGAGTTTTCGTTAATAATACCCCTTCATTCGCCAGAGCTCTTCGTTTGGAGATCGAGAGGTCTCTAACCGCTCTCTCTTTCAATCGGGAAATGATAGGCGGTATTTTAGCCTCCTTTGGTCTCAATCTGTGTACTGCTTCTATACAGCCGTGTGTCGGGACCGGTAGCTCTAGCTTAGCAGAGCTACCGGAACAGAATACTGTTCAGTAGCATATTCCTCGGTTTTGAGCTCCTATATCTCCAAGTCCACCTTAGCAACCTTCTGTCCTAGCTCAGTGGTCCTGTTCTTTTTAGTTCTTTTAAATATTTTTCCTGAATTTACATTCTCCAGAAGCTCATGGTACTCTTCTACCATCACTTCCAACCAGTGCTCGATGCCTTCCACAGTTCTCTCCTAAATAGTGAGCTTGGCGATTACGGCGACATGAATGTCCGACTGCTCATCGAAGGTCTTCACGATGTTATTGATTCAATCTAGAACTTGAGTGCGTTTTGTGCTCATCTCAAAGACGTGTTTCATAAAAACTGACATATACGGTTCTTCCGCTGTTACATCTGCGATACTGGGTTCACTATCTTCCTGAGAGACCCTCGCTGAAGATGTCAACTGTCCAGTTTCATGAAGCTTGCGTTTTGCACACTGCCAAGCAGTACGATCCTCCTTAGTCAGGGTTTTAAGAAGAGTCTTCGTCACCCCGGAGTACTTTCCTACATGATAACTATTCTCACAGTCAACACACTTCAGGCTCTGGCTATCCGCAGAAATCGACTTCACGCAAGTTAAACATTCAACAAGGGGCATTTTGAATAAAGGAGCAGTCCAGCGAGGTGGCAAACGAAGAAAAGCAAGAATGAGCAAACATAATTCTTGCCTAAAAAACTATGGCGTACGCTAAAGACACTTAAAAGTGCTTACGAGTAGGAATGCGAAAGCATTCCTACGCACAGCGCATTTCTAGAAGCAGCGCGCCACGTCTTCCTTTTTCACATGGCGCATGTGCGCATGCCCCACTGCGCATGTGCGGCCAACCTCGCCGGCTCCACGGCTTCTGTGACGATGCATCTGCGTTGCTGTGCTTTTCTTTGTGTTTTATTTTTCTGAGGCGCGTCCGCTTTGACCTTGAGCGCCCCCCGCCGGCTATTGTGACGAAGCACCTGCGTTGCTGTGCTTTTGGCGAATGTGAATTTAACTGCCGTTTCGCTGCTACAGACGGTTACGTACAACGCCGGCTTCGCTCCATAAACAGTGAATGCTTTATCATTCAAACGGCAGACGAAGAGGTAGCGTTACAACTTGACTCACGCACCCCGCTGGTCTGCTCGTGAATGTTCTGTAGTTCGTTTTTTTTAAAGCTCACGAATGTAGAAACACTTTATAATAAATTGTATAAGATATAATGAAATAATATTAATCGACTCTGCGAAATGCCGTCCACGGCTGCATCATATATGAGGTCAAAGCCAGATTTCCAAAATGAAAACTAAAACATTCAGCCAGTGATTTCTCGGACACCAATTTGGCATCTATTATAACTAAGCATGTTCTAGAAAGAAACAAGAAAAAAGTTTTTTTTAAGCTAGTTTATAACCTGAACAATGCAAAACAAAAAAGTTGGCGTATAATTACTGAGGTCACTTCAGATAGTGCCTGCGGCATGAGCCTCCGTGCTAAAATATGCAATAAAAAGATCGATGACACTTGATGAGAGTTCAGTGCTTCTTGTGAATGACCTAATTACGTTTAGAAAACCATGAGAAGCAAGTGGGTATCGTTGCGAGATAGGCGGGTAGCTTCCTGTAAATTGAGGTGAAAAATGTCCTCCTAAATAACCGAAAAATTATTTATTTGCAGACGCAACTCTACATAACTCAGATCAGATTTTATTTCCTCAAAGGTATCCCGATTGGTATACGTTATACATGAGAGAGGGGGGGGGGAGGGAATAAATACAACATTCAATGCACAAAAATAAAAGGTTAAAAAAAGCATAAATTCACAGATGGCGGGCAATAAACAACAAAGAAAAGGTTTTCTTCTTTTTTGGGTCGCAAGTTTGGAATTTTGTAATCTTCAGTGATCTCGTTGAGCGAAGTTCAACGAGATTACCTAAGATTAGAGACTGCTTAGAAAGAAAGTAGTATAGACTGGTAAAAATAACGTAATCTGGTTGGACTGACACGAAGTTTCGAATACATTATAATGTTAAACTCAAGTTCGCGATGCCCTTTGACCTTTTTTTTTTTTTGATTGAACGGGGATTGAGATAAAGTGCAAAAATATTGTTTGTATCAAGAGAGGATTTGATGTTAGTAGGTAACACTAACTCGTGGTAGTACATAAACTAATTGAAAAAAGTACCGGCTTTCTAATCGGCTAGCAAGTCTTGACAAGACCGTCTTCATGGGAGATCGCGACAACCGGAGTGCCATCTGATTTACGTGCTAGTATTTTGCAGTTTCGAACCCAAACGTAGCGCAATCAGGACCTTCGTCTAGGTGGCGCAAGTCGCCCGTTTTAAAGCGTACAGCCGTTAGCGTCCGTCCATCCATTTATCTTGGGTCATCCCGAGTGGCCTTTTTTCAATGGTGGACACAACTGCTCGGTTAATTACAGAGACGTAAATGCTTGAAAATCCATAATTATACCACGAGCTAAAAAGTCGCCGTTTCTTTGTCTTCTCAAGAATCGAGTCACACTTGAGGCTACACACCAACTCAACTAACTCTATGACGTAACACCACTACGGTGGCGCTGCTGTCGGTACCGCGCATGCGCACACGCTTCCTCTCACGCAGCTATGGTTTGTGCGCACGCGCAGGGTTCACACCTGGTGCGGAAAAATGCGGGCTTGTTATGTCGGTGTGTATACATACTGTTCGAATACGTTAACCTTAACTGATTGTTGCGTCCCTCTATCATTGGTACAGGGTGGTATACTCACCCTCGTATCTTACTGACTAGATGCGTAACGTTTTCGAAATCGTTTTTCGAAATGCCATTTATCCCCAAGTTTTCGCATCGGGAGTTATGCCCAAACTGGATCAAGGCCAGTTCCCACATACACGCGTTTTCTTAAAGGGATGGTGAACCGAAATTTGGATTTCATAAAAGCAATGCAGGAGGTGTAGGCGGGATGCTACAATCCCTACAACACTACTCGTAAGACGATATCTCGAATAGACGGCCGAATTTTTGGAAAAAGAGGTCAGAGAGATTGAATAAGGCCGACGAGGCGCGTGACGTCAAGATACCTTGTTTCCTACTCTTTTCGCTTCGCTCCCTCAAGGCGGCGTGGCGGAGAAGACGCGAGGCCGTTCCCTCTCCTTGTCGGAGAAACATGACGTCGACAAACCTGTCAAATGCACCTCCTTTTCTTGAAAAATACGGTCATCCGTTTGGGATATCGCTGTATGAGTGATGTTTTGGTGTTTGTAGCATCCCGTTGCACGCTTTTGCCGCGTGTTTTGTGGAATCCAAATTTTGGTTCAGCATCCCTTTAAAACTTTGTGCTTTAGGGCCTGTTCGCACACTTGCAACCGAATAGGACCGACCGAGACAAGGCCGAGTTTTAAGCCTCTTGCGACGGCGTAGGACCAGCTCGACAGCAGCGCATTCGGTCCTATGCCGTCGCAAGAGGCGTAAAAATCAGTCTTGTCTCGGTCGGTCCAACTCGGTTGCAAGTGTGTGAACGGGCCTTTAAAACCTCTTAGGACAAGATAATACACTGGCCCGCTGGCGCCATCTATAAGGTGACCCTGGATCTTAATTTCGATAGAACGAAGGCTTTGTGTTATTTCCGAGATGAAATGAGAAAAAGTGGTTGATAACGTTGCCAAAGGTTTTTCGAGTCAAAGGAAAAAAAGCGATGCGCGAAAAAAAAAGGAACTATGCCGACACGGAAAGTGTTTCACGGCGACTCGATAGATGGCACCTCGAGATGAGGCCCTAAACCTCATTTTGATCATCTCTTAACAATCTTGTGCATGACAACATATTCTTCCTGAACGCTGTTAGTTGTCTTTTCTAAGGTGCAGCTGTTCATTCAAAACCCTCTCTAATTTTGTTTTAATGTCCGTTGATAAGGTCCATCCTCGCCTTCCCCCAACCCCAAAAGCGAAGCACGATCCTACTGCACTTCAGCGAGAAATTTTGGCAAAGGTGTGGAATAGCGCTGTTCAGGTGGTCGTACGATCCCACCAATACCCACGTATTGGTGGGAACGCGTTTTCACCAATACCCAACCGCACTTAAAGAAACACCGACACCCGCCCCCCCCCCAAAAAAAAAAAAGAAAAAAAGAAGTTTTTTTTTATATTCTTGCTAGGCGATCTATTATGGTGTCAGAAGACTACCCAATCAATATTTTACTACAGCGGCACGTATATTTTCAGTAAAGTAAAAAAAGAAAGGCAACAGCTCGAAACCGAAACTTGAACTGGACTGGGGAGGAAGAAGAAATATAGAGGAGGAGAAAGTTGCCGGACGTCACGTGGCTGTGCAACTTTTCAGAAGCCACAAAAAACGGGTATCATATTTTCTTTCTATTTTTAGTATGAAGTGTAGTGCCTTCGATGATCCATGACTTCAGTTATATTTGGTGGTTGTCTCTAAACAATAGAAAACGGCACGTGACCACGGAGAAGAGAGTGAGCGCGACTCAAACCGGCCAGTTCTCGATCGGCAGTTTTCGGGCGGAAAGAAAACGAATTTCGAGCCGCAAATTGTGTTCCAAGTAGTTGGGCTATCATATGTCCTGTACAAATAAAAAAAATCTTGGCGAGCATAAATTCCTTGCCAGTGTCCCTCGCCTTTAAGCGCCGTTCCGCGTCACCATGGTTCCCACACCAGTGGCGACGTGCACGATCGAAAGCGTCGCTGTTGTCGGCTTTCCACGATTGGCCGAATGCTGACTATGACGTCAGGAAAGGATTTCTTATCGACAGAAATGAGAGTAATGTAAGAACTTCAATTTTGACGGCGTTTGCACTGTTGTTTTTTGAGCGCATTGATTTCAAGCTTCCACCATGGACATTACAAACACCATCGAACTTGTGGTTCGCAAGGTTATGACGGCAGGAGAGGAAACCATACGAGGCGTCGCCACCAAAACATCTCGCCGCCAATACTCTCGGACAGCAGTCTCAGAAGAAGTGAAAAGCGCGCGTGCACAGTTATCTTTGATGGGCGGTCAAGACGCTCAGCGCACCTGTGCCCCTATTAGCCGCGAGTATGTTTTGGTGGCGCCCTCCTATGGTGTCCTCTCGTGACGTCACTACCTTGCGAACAACAAGCTCGATGGTGTTTGTAATGAGCATGGCGGAAGCTCAAAGTCATTCCGCTCTCAAAGCAACACTGCCAACACTCAGAGTTCTTCCATTCCTCTTATTTCCGTTGATAGGAAATCCTTTGCTGACGTCATAGTCAGCGTTCGGCCAATCCTGGCAGGACGACCAGAGCGACGCTTTTGATCGCGCACGTCGCCAATAGCTTTGACTGCATCGTCCGCAGAACGTGCGCATGTAGAGGGTGGTAACTCTGGTTAGGCGTTCTTGCAGTTAAAGGAGCTGTTGCAACAATTTCAGTGCTTTGCTTAAATAATTTGGGAGTTGGTGTCTCGACCTTTCTGAAGTAAAGCACAGAGAAAAAAAAAACGCTTTTGCCTGCATGTCCTAGTTTTTATTTTAAAAATGGACAAAGATTGAGGTTTTTGGCACCTCTCAGTTCCTTCACCATCTACCGAGTCACGTGCGCTGTGACGTCAATGGGGGTCGCGCGTTGTTCCGGTGTAGCTCTCCCTGGAGCCATCAGTGAGCAGCGAGAACTCAACCGCTCGCGACCGCATGACCACGTGCTGGCGCAGCGCGAACAATATGGTGAAAGGAGGAAAGTCTTTCATATTAAGAATAGCGCAAAACAGACGGGACAAAAAGACGAAGAAGCACACAGGACAAGCGCTAACTGGCAACTAAAGTTTATGGAATGCTTCCAACTGTTATTGCCGTGCACGCGCGTAATCTCGTCTCAACAAAGACACGGCGTACCGCCAAATCAGTAGATATAGCCCGCCCACTGCCGGTTCAAAAAGTTAGCAAAACAGCTAGATCAGGAAAGGAGAAAAAGCGCCGTGTTAATATCTACAAGCTAGATAGTGCTAATGAAGCTGTATACTCTTTCGGTTGCATATACACCGATGTGACGCTGATGCAAATGTCTTCGTCGCAAGCATGTATATTTGCTGCCTCCAGCAACTCTCTTTCTAACCTTCCTTTGTTGCGTCCTTCCACCTGCGCACTGTCCAGCATGGGGAAACAACCACAAGTTTTACAATGCCCCGGCAAGTGGGAACCGTAATTGTTGCCAAGAGAAGCCGCATGTTCTCGAAGTCAATATCATTTAAGCAACGTCCCGTCTGGCCTATGTAAACACGACCACACGTTAAAGGAATCCTGTAAACCACCTCAGTGGCACAAGGCAGAAACTTTGTGACGTGTTTCTTGCTGCAAGCAGGTTTCTTCACTTTCGGCCCGCTCACCATAGCGCTTAGACAATCTGCACTGCAGGGCAGTGAAAACAACGTCCACGTCGAACTTAGTCGCTATCCTTTTCAGATTGTGTGGCACTTTATGAATGTAGGGTAGCACTACAAAATTCTTTGGTTTCCTCTTGGGTTCAACGGTTGAGCTTTTCAACTTTTTGAGAATGGATTCCGCAACTCCCTGTATTAGAACCGAGGGAAAACCGGAGTGTTCCAAGCGAAGTGTCTGGAGGTCAAAACTATCACTAATTACATGCGAACAGGACTTCAACAATGCCGACCGGAGGTAGAGCGAGGCGATGCCCCTCTTTATCAATTTAGAGTGGGCTGAGTCAAAAGCCAAAAGGGCCTTTTTTGTACGTGGCCTGTACATCCAGCACACAAGGTCAAGGTAGTTAAAAGACCACCGTACATCTAAAAACTGTAAAAATCCTTGCAACGGAAGTTCGTAGGTAAAATGTAAATGCTTAAAAGATCTGCTAAAACCTCCAAAAACCTCATCCGGGTCCGGCTCTACCCCCCTCGCCCTCTGGCTTCTGGCGGCTGTTTGCGGTTGCAGATAGAGCTGACGGTTTTGTGGATCTAGGATAGACGGCGCCACTAAAACTCCGTAGAATAAAAGTTTTGTCGATGATACCAGGTTTTTGACGCATTTATATTTATGTTGGAACGACAAGATTTATAGAAAAGTTACCTTTTATCAAGCAGGTATTCGCACAACTTGCTATCTTTCTACAAGACACCCACTGAATTTGACGTGATGCCGCGTGGTTCTCATGGCCGCCGCTCGCGGCTGCAGGTCGGGAAATATTCTAATTTTTTCCTCGCGATTACGCGGCGGAATCGCAACATTTCGAAGGAAGGATGCGTGTTTTTTTGTCATTTGTGACAAGATGTCAGATGAACAACGTCAAAAGTAGGAGATGCCAATTCTTTCAACGTTAAAATTGTTGCACAGCTCCTTTAAGTGTACCCATGCTGACAAAAGCATTGTACGGCTTATTGTATTGAAAACATAAATGACCGAGAGGAAATTTAGTCATGATAGCTTGCGATTCGATGAATGTTCTTTCGTGTGTATTTAAGCTGTCTCTGAGCATTGCGTTAAAGTCTCAACATTGCTCATGCAATGCCTAACTTGTCATAGCGTCACAGACTAATCTAAGAAACACAAGAAGGGGTGAGTCTCGAGCATTTCATCATGGCTCCGCAGTCAATCAGATTGAGGCATTAGCCGACAAGAATGCCCAAGATCCGATCACAAAGTAAGAAGCGTGAATTCCCATATTAAACCACGCCCATCGTTTTTAAACTACCCGTGACTATAGCACGACCATTTTTTTCTTAGTTTTTTTTGAACGAGTAGAGGTTACTTGTGAAAATGAGGTCTTCGCGCAAAGTAGTCTTTGTCAGGCGTGAGAAGAATAGGCTTCCGAGCTCATTATCACGCAATCATAATCACATTTTAGAGCGTGTGTGACGACTCCATCCGAATAGGTTAATGTTTTAAATGCTAATGGTTCGTATCGTATACGTTCCTTCTTGGGTAAAGAAAAAAAAACACTTTTTAAACATTTTTCAAGTTTTATTTTTATTTTTTACGTGGTTGAGGCGACTATTGTGGCGGCTTTTATCGTATACGGGTAGAAACTCGGGAAAAGGAGGAAACGAGCTCTGGCTCGAATGCTTCGTGGCTAGACGCAATTAAATTCAATTAATTCAATTCAATTAAATTTTTATTTCAAATCAAGTCATACAAAATAGAGAGCTGGCCCACAAAAACAGCATTCTGCTTCTATGTGGGGCCATGCGATCAAATGAAGTACATGTTAACAAAAAACGCTCCGCGGCACGAAAAAAAAAAAGAAAAAAGAAGAAAAGAATAGAAAAGTAATACTGCGTAAGAATGAAAAAAGCACAAAATTAGCAAATAATTATGTAAGAGCACATTAGGGCACGAAACATAGTCACTCAATACGAACTACCGCAACGGCGTTCTTTCCATGAGGCCTCACAGGCTGCTCTGCAACAACCTAGGATTTATTTACAGGTGGAACTGCTGTCCAGAGAAAGCTTGGCGTGAAAAGAAGGCACCCTTAACCCTTAATTTTGAAACAATATTTCTGCACCATCACTCTCACTCACGAAGACACCAGTTAAATTCCTTAAAACCTAAACTTTCCAGACTGTTTACACGTTGACGTGATGCTGTGTTTTTAAGCTTTTTATCTTATTTTTCAAACATAGGACTCATGTATTTTATTATTTCATTACTTTTCCAGTCTGACCTTTTCCTTTCCTTCAACAATTTCGATTCTTCTGCTTGCAAGATTTGGTAATGCATTTTTTTTTGGTAACGGGGGGGGGGGAGGGGGGAGGTTCTGTTTCATTCTTGTTGGTTGCTAGTTGGAAGATGTGTTTTGTGCTCCATCTTGTTCGCTAATTATTTTGTTTGTAAATTGAACCTTATCAACGCTCTCGGTTTTGAAATCGCTCACGTAGCTCTCATGTCCGAAACATGACCAAAGTACGTTCTCAAACTATGACAGACTTGGATAGTTGTCGTAGCAGTTACTAGGGGGCCCGCAGTTTCTCTAGAAAGGTCTATTTCGATCCCACTCTTGCCCCAGTTGCGCGGATGTATACCACCATGTGCTGTCACTATTTTGGAAAATGGTGGACTTCCCTGCTCCTCCCGGTGCAACATAGTGACACCATAAAGGGTACAACCATTAGCATGCATCTATCCATACAGTTGTCAGGTCTTTGTTGATGCCTGCAGTCCATACATTTTTCCACAAAACCGCTCCTAGGCCGGCGCCATGTTTCTGATGCTGATGCGGCTGGTGCGACTCTCGCGCCCTCTATCCGCTAGAAATTTTCTGCCACTCTCTTGGACTGTGAAAACCCGTTCAGCGCTATTTTCTACGTATGTTCTTAGGTTTCGCATTCGACGTCTTCCGGCACCCTTGAAAGATTCCGCTTAATTTTTCTCATGCATGCTGCGCACCCTTTCTGTGTTGTCTTCCACTGTGAGAAATAGGGCTGGTAAGTTCTTCCCATTCAACCGTTTCTGCTCCACATTCATGGGAAACGAAGGGGGGGGGGAGGACGTCGAACGGCCGTCGACGCGATTTTGCGAACAATGACAACTGTTCTCCCTCCTCCCAGAGATGATCCGCGTAGAGACCTTCTCAGTCATAGCCAAAAATAGTTGTTCGGGTTGGAGTCAGTCGCGCCCGTTCCTTTGCCTTGGTGCTGGCTCGGAAAAAGGAAGCTCTCCCCAAAACGTGCCCCAAAATGAAGTCATCTTAGATTCCGTCCGAACGTCAAGATGTGACTGTCGTCGACTGTGACTGTGTTATTTGAGATCTTTCTCAAATAAATTCTTTTCAGATAACGCTGCATCGTGTGGTACGTACAATATATTGTTCGAATGTTTGTCCATCGGCAAACACGTTATTTGTGAGCGTGAAAAATGAATGCCTTTCGGCTATCTTCTGTCGTAAATTACTTTCGACAGCCAAGCGCTTTTTCATTTGACACGCGGCTAATGAAGCGGCGGCGTCCAAACCTATCAAAAAAGAAAAGGAAAAAAGAACGATGTTCACAACTCCCATAATGCCGAATCAGAGCGCAGCTCTTCAGGAGGAGGAGGGGAGGGTACTGATGGGAGCGCATGCCCCTCTTCCTCATCCATACCTTCTACTCCTCCCCTCCTCCTCCTCTCCTCCCGTGCTCCTCCCCTCGTCCTTTGCTCCTCCTCCTCCCTCCTTTCCTGCTGCTCCTGCTCCTCTCTTGAGGTATTTGATTTTGCGATATACCGTGCTAAACAATCTGAGAAGATATGTATATATATATATATATATACATATATATATATATATATATATATTTATATATATATATATATATATATATATATATATATAATATATATATATATATATATATATATATATATGACAGTGATATTCTTGCTCACCGCTTGCCCATGAGAAAGGAAATGTAGTTCTCACATCTGAAAGCTCCACTCTGTCTAAATTCTGCCGGTACCAGGAAACAGGACAGCAGGAGCAAGGGTGAACAGTCAACACTTTGACGGAGCACGTGATACTCTCGATGTCATCCTACTTGCTGCCGACTCTGTCGAAGACAATTCGGAGTTTTTTGATTTCCTCGGCATTAGTCTTGAGCGTGCTCCCCCGAGATGGCACAGCAGAACAGGCACTGCACGTCCCTCGGGGCCAATGGGATGTTTTCCTGCATGACTGGTATGAAGTTCTTTGTCTTGCACGAAATATTCGGTGAGTGCTGTAGGCGAAAGAAACAGAGTTACCACGAGCAAGCCGTTGTCGACCTTGGCGGCACATAATTTACGAACTTCGTCTGACGTGCCACAGAGATCGATGGGTACAGCACAGACCCTTACCCATGTAGATGGCCACTTGGATAACGAGTACACCACGTTTTCATACGTGTCTCGAGTGATTTATGGGTGGTGATATCACTTGCCTGCACAACGGGTAGCTGGCATCTCCTCCTCCTTCTCTCCTCCTCCTTCCTCCTGATCTCCTCCCCCTCCCTTTTCCTTCTTACCTCCTCCCCTCCTCATCCCTCCTCCTTCTCTCCTCCTCCCCTCCTCCTCCCTGTGACGTCACACGTGACGTCACGTGTGATGTCATTATGGGTAACGTCCCATAATTCAACGCGTGGGCCACACGTAACGTCACGTGTGACGTCATTATGGGAAACGTCCCATAATGCAATGCGCGGTTACGCCGACGGTGACGCCTTTCAAGCCAGAAACGGGCGCCTAAGAGCTGCGCTCCAAAAACACGACAGCTAACATTCCAGACGCATTCGTTCTGTCGCGCGCGTACCCAACAAAATTAGTTGACAGTTTTTTCTTTTTCTTGCTTTCTTGTTTTTTCAAATGTTGTACAATGCTTTCTCAATGTCCTCGGGAAAATACATACAGCATGAAACACAAAATACAGCGGGAAAAGACGAGACTTTAGCCACCAGCAGTGTTTGAAAGTGTGCCTACGCAGGCTGCGCCTATCGAAATCACAGTCCACTCGGTTAAGGTTAGCAGGAACGCCAGTGAGAGTCTAGCTTCAAACCCAGTGACTGGGCTCAAAAACGGTTTGTTGCCCCTGGGGCCGAGTGTTTCTTGGAAAGGTGTATATGAATCACGAAGGGAGAGTCCGACAACCCTAAAAATGAACCAAAACCACCGGATTTTCTTCTTCAGGGATTCTTAACCATTGATGTTTTGCGAACCCCATGTGGATCGGGAGGTGATGTGGGACACCGTTCGTGGTGAGTGAGAGGGAAAGGTATAGGTTAGTTATGACAATGATTTAATTAATGAATATAACTACGGGCTAGTGTGAAGTAGACTTGTCTAATAGGCATACACGCGAGAAAACTCATCCGAAAATGGGAAAGTTTCTTTTCACTCTAAGAGAAGACAACTTTTATTGCCGGACTTCATTGATGAGGCAGGGCTTTGCGGACCGCCGGACCCCCTAAAATGCCCTCGCGGATACGCGGATCCCCATTAAAGAACAACCGCTCTACATCGTCTGCCAGAGGCCAGCACGGAACACACCACATTGCACACCAGTGCTTCGCTAGCGTTCGTCTGAAACTCGGTTTTAACAAGTGAGGAAACCAGTACACTATTATACTATAGGGTGCTTCTCCGACTGGTGCGTTTACCATGTCCAACAAGAGTGGTCCCTCGAATTCCGTACGTCGACGTCGTGTAGAATGTCACGCTGTTGCCGGTAGCGATCCTGACGGCGTGACAGCAGCGGTGGTGGATGTGGGAGACGCCTGATCCCGATGCAGGTCGCTCCCCAGCAAGACAGTCCACGGAAGCTTCGACAGCCGGGAGTTGGGACGCCGCGACGAAAGCGGCACTCGCGTTCTCTCGTGCTTCCTTCCGGAACTTCTTCGCCCAACCGCCAGGATCGCCACGTCCGACAGCGTTACGCACTCCGACTTTTGTGACGTTATTTGTTGCCGCTTCGGGATTACGTTTAATGCAAGACTTTCGCAGACGACTAACGCTTTCTTCTTATCTATCAGCTTTTACTGCAAATACGGCCCGTAAACCACGTGACCTCGATCTGGCGGTTGGAAACTCTCTTTAATAGCTAGGCTATGCATTACGTTATATAGATAGGCCTAACTGCCATTTTGTGCTGTCGACGCCTACAAACGCGCAGACATCGCTAAGTACAGGGCCGGATTAAGGAATTTTGGGGCCCTGGGCTAAGGCTGTTCAAGAGGCCCCTAATGGTGGTGATATACTGACTATGGTGACGATAGTGGTAGTGGTAACGACCATGACGATGATGTATGTTTCACCAACTTATAAAATACAAATATCGTTCATTTTATGATATATCTCGGCAGGTTTTTGTATCTGTAGATTCGATGATTAGGAAATTAGGGTTTCACTGGGTGGAAATGAAGCAGATGCGGTTGTGGATTAGAGGCTGTTTCGGAAATAGCCAATCACTCACTAAGAGGTACAAAACGCAAAGCAATGAACGATTAGGGAAAATGATAAATAAGTGTCGCGCATGTTGAGCAGGGCCTCGTAAACATCTGTTGAAAAGTTGAAAATAATGACTCCGCGTTCCTATGAACTTGTGTGTGACCAAGTCTACAACTTTACTTCTTTCTTTCTTTCTTTCTTTGTTTTTCCTCGGGCAGAGCCCGAAAGAAGGGCCGGTGCAAAAGGCTAAAAAAGCCTGACGTGGCACCGGTCCCTTACAGTCCACACATTATACAGTACGTGTCTCTGCCGACTAATTAAGAACTTTTTTTATCCATTTGGACGTATTACTTTAAGCTAAAAATAATAGGTCATACCTCAGAGGCAGGAAAAGTGTTGTCTCGCACTGGCAGATCACTGAGATCAGACACAGACTCCAGAGCAGTTTCTTGCAGTTGCTGCCTCTCGAAAACTTTTGGGTGACATCTCAAGAGCCGGCTCCTTGACACGCCTGTTAGTGGTTAGAAAGGATGGCTTCGGGAGGTTCACCGATATTTCTTTTTGCTTGTTTTGAAACTTGTCGTTTCAGAGGAAAATTTCCATATGGAACTACGCTAAATGACAAGAAAAAAATGAATAATGTGTAGCATGTATGTTGCTCGTGTAGCCTTCGGCAACACTTTTTTGCTTGCCTTCCAAGCCACCATTCTCCGCAAAATTCGTCGGGGCCCCAGTACAATAGAGAATCCCGTGGCCGTCCAACCGTCTGGCTTCAATTAGAAAATACTTTAAACGGGACCGCCAGCATCGACAGCTTTGCTCCCTTCCACAAGAAGGGTGGGAGGCAACGCTAACATTTTGTTACTCTAGCACAGTCTTTTACAACAAGTTCACGAACACCAGCTCGTCTAGAGAAGGCAACTTTTTGGCAAGACTAGTGACTAGAAAGCCAGGGCCCAGAGGCTCATGTGATCCTCCTTTAGGTTTGAGCTGTTTTAAACTGAAACCGACTAGCCTTCTTTTTCTTTTTTTTTCTTTCATATTTCCAGGGGCCAGCACGGGGCCCCTTGGCAGCCTGGGGCCCTGGGCTGCAGCCCCCTTAGCCCGTACCTTAATCCGGTCCTGGCTAAGTAACACAATGTGGCAGCGGCATTCAGTGCTTCCGCAAAGTCGGCAAGGGACGAAAATGCCCCCAAGCTGAATATTTAGTCCAGGGTCGCATAGACAGTAGACTAGAGCGTTCTTTCGTGACGGCCGCCATGTTGAATTCTGACTTAGCCGAGTTTGGACAAAATAGCGGATCACTTTATTTGCCCGTCGGAAGGCGCTGAGAATTCGAGGGGTTGGTGCCGATACTTCTACTTTTTTCTTGGCTGTATACTTTGTTTTATTGTAGTCACGCTTGGACGAATTACTCTATTGTTTGTCGCCTAGCCAACTACGTCATATTTTAACGTGGGAACCGTAACACCGAAAACGGTCTTTACACCAATACAGCTGTTTACAAAACAAGTCGGGGTTCGCAGCAGCGCGCTGCATTGCGCTTGCGCGGAAACCAGATTGACGGGAAGGGAAGCGTCTGGCCACATGTACCACGCCGCCGACGGCAGCGCCACCTCAGTGGTGTGCCATTAAAGCTGCGCGTTGTTTTTATTCGTAAGCCCGACAACTCTGTCAGGGTTACGTGTACGTCAACGCACAGTGTGACGTATACGTGGTATTCCGACGACTTCCGGTCGTCATGACAGGGGCCGAAAATAACTTCCGGTTCGGATAAACCTTTGCGCGTTTGAATTGTGTCAAATCTGCGCCATGTTTTTCTGTGTGTTCTGCGATTCAATAAATTTCTTGCTTTGTTTTGCGCGTTCGTTAGTTGTGATGAAGATGCCGCAGATACTGTACACTTCACTGGCTTTTAGTGCAGAGCTTCGCAAAGTAAGAGGCGCCGCGGCCGCTGAGCGCGGTAAGGCGCTGTCACGAGCGTCGAGTTTACGTCGAAAAACACTACGAACCGTCGCTTTATTTTGTGATACTGCGCGTATAGGGAGTATTCACTGGCGGCCATAGCTGTGTGCGCGAATGCTGAGCGCGTACTGATGGCGAGCTTCCACAGTTCTTTGGCAACGTGCATTCCGCACCATCAAGAGTGCCGGTCTTTGCAGCCTATTGATGTGAGTTCGTTCTGAGCATGGGCTCTAAACAGTACCCACAAATATGGCGTCCAGTGAATACTCCCTATAAACCGTCGCCAAGGATGCACGACATACAATTCTTTTACGTGCGAATGAAAAAAAGAAAGAAGAAAATATCGGACGAACACGGTACCAAAATTAATTAATATTTGCCACTTTGGGACATTCTCATACCTAAAAAGATATATAAACATTTTTATCTTCTAGCCTGAAGGGCTGCTTGCTTAATTTCCAGATCTCAGGTTTCTAGTACTCGACACAACCCTGCTACTTATGGTCTTGAAAAATAAACATCTTATTGTTTTATAAATTTTATGTTTTCTTCAATTTGAGGGTAAAACACCCACGTTAATTTTTGGGTTCTTGACGTTTGTGAGCAGGCCGTTTAAGCGACAGCTTTGAGCAAACGCGAGCCGGGAGACTCACAAGCCAACAAAACCTTAAAAAAGAGATCACGTCATGACATGTAGACTGAGTGACACTGTTAGAACAAACAAGAAATCGATCGCCGGAATTTTGTTTTCTGTTTTTCTAAATTGCTTCACAATCATCATGTATTCTCTCTCTCTCTCTTATCTTTCCTCTCTCTTTCTCTCTGTCGCTAGCTTTTTTCCCTTAGAATCAAAAGGCTGGCGTCAAAACTACTAATGTGATGGAAAGTGTTAATTTGAGGCAGTAATATACTGTATAAGTGGCGAAATGATTGTCGTGTTCGCGCCAAAAGTTCCGCGCAGTTTATTTCTAAAGCAAGACACGAAACATGATATCCTTTATATATTATTACCCGTCCACGTCGTCGTGCAAAAGTTTAAGGAGCAGAAACACTAACGTTGCGCACGTTTTGCTTGTGAAGTTTGCACTTTTGAGGCGATCGCTGCATTGGTTAGCGTAAAGTCCCTCGATGAACGCCTTGCCAAATAGCGATAGCGATAGCGATTGATGTGCCGACGCTCCCTCCGAATGGTCCGTGCCCGCGTTCCGTTTCCGGTTAAGATGAACATGGCGGATTTGACTCGACCTCACTCTCGAGCAACGGTTTGGGAACTTGGCGTTCGAAAAGCTACCGGCGTCCAGTGCTGTCCTATCCGGATTTTCACGTGGCATGACCCGCCGGAGTAACTCGGAAGAATTCGAACACTGTTGTATGGTGGGCGAGTTAGGAAAACAAGACGAACCGCGCGCTTGCAGACGACAGGACCGAGGAGAGGAGGGCGGGGTAGGAGGACCTGTCGCTACTTCGCATAACGCGCGGAGATTTGTATGCATTTGTTCATACTTAGGGTTCGGAGTTTTCGGTTTAAACCGATAAAAACCGATAAAAGTACGCCGAATCCATTTTCGGAAATTCGGTTTTAACCGAAAAAGGTCAGTTTGTAGGTTCGGCGTTTTCGGTTTAAACCGATAAAAGTACGTCTAATCCGTTTTCTAAAATTCGGTTTTAACCGAAAAAGGTCAGTTTTTAGGGCCGCGTCGAGGTGGGTGGGGGAGGGGGGGAGAGAGAGAGGGCTTTGCAAGGTTCGACATTGTGTGACGTCTTCGTGATTGCCCTCTTCCAAGGTTCAACATGCAACAAAAGAGGTCTTGGATTGGCCTTCGCGGGACATCTGTGTCCTTTCTGTGATCGGGCTTAGTGTGTCAAGTTCCCGGTCCTAAAAGAAAAAGTTCGGATGTGGGCTAGTATAAGGTTTTTCGCTTCATGCACTTCAGAGGACATCGAGGAAAGCCGTTAATACCTTTCTTAACACCCTCTCTCAAACTTCCACTGTAGTTAAAAACATAAATACAATGTAATTTTTTTTTCCATTCCGCTGGTTTGTGTACAGTCATCACCTCAGACGGTCACGTCGTCAGAATGGGAAGGAAAAAGAAGCGCGCTGAAGATTATGCCCGCGAATTCCGCGATTTTGAGGTGTGTCCTGACGGAAGTTGTAGCGAAGACCACGTATGTATATGTGCCGTAATTCTTTGAGTGATCACAAATATCACAGCTACAAGGATCATTTGATCCGGTGTCTGATGGTGTTTCTTTCATACTCACCGAAAAAAAATAGGTAAACTTTTTTGGGAATAAATATACACCGAAAAAAACCGAAAATTGAATTTCAAAATAAACACCGAAAAAAGTACGCCGAATTTCGAAAAAATAAAAACCGAAAACGCGGAACCCTATAATCATACTTCGCATGCGGCTGCATGAAAGGCCCAAACGGGAACTCCAGGGGCTAGCGAAACGAGCTAGAACACGCAAACGGAGACCAGGCAATACAGACCACGCGGTCTAGGAGGCAGCGAGTGTACGAGGTCAGGACGGCAGTGGAGGCGTTCAAATGTGTCTACAGCACCCACCGCGCCACGATACCTTCCCACCCTCGACGCACACACGTAAGCCGTGCGACAGCGAGGTTTGTACCATCCGGTCGTCGTTTGCGCATTCTGGTTCATGTCGCCGGCCACTGTACGATAATCCATAGGATATATTAAATGCAATTATTGCAAAGGTGTAAGCGAGCTGGACAAGAATGACAACAATGGAAAGGTCCCTGGTTCGACACCAGGACCAGGCGGATTTTTCGATCGCGCACCAGTCACCTAGCTGTGTTTAAAGATTTGTGTTTGTCCCTTGTCCCCCTTCTCCAGGGTTTATTATTGTTATAGGATAGCTTTGGTCGTATTCAATAAGTAAGACCCTTGTAACAACACCTGCTAGTTAAAAAAAGGAGATCCAGCTAAATGTGTGCCTACTTGCCCCGCACGTTTTGTTCGACACATTAATAAATCAATCTGAACTAGTAGCCCGAATGACAAGTCGCAATATCTTTTTGCGCTAAGTTATTGAATTTCAAAATTCTGTCCGAGCGGCTCAAGGCTCGTTCGCACAGTTGCGTACGAGTGCGACTGCAACCCCTTGCGTCTTGTTAAGACTGTTTGCGTCGAGCTGTTGCTATGGCGACACTCACGACGGGCCAATCAGGAGGCGCTGTGCTGCACGACTCAACGCAGCGCAACGCGATCGACGCAAATGTGCGAGCCAGCCTTTACAGACTCCTGGCAACATTCAAAACGTGACGTTAGGTGGCGCAACCTGCCGCCCGTTATAAAAGGGTACAGCCATTAGCATCGATCTATCCATCCATGTTGCAATATGGGGCAGTGCAGCTTGCTCCCGATCGGTTACAAGCTTGATGGTGTGAAGTTAAATGTTGAAAAAATTTCACGCTAAAAAAAAATAAAATATAGGGAAATACTGTGTTTCTTAAACTGCGTGCCCTTCTTGACTTGAAGGTCATTCAACACGTGACGTCCCACGGAACGAGAACACGAGAAAATTTGAACATTGGTTGAGGAATAACCTTCAGTTCCTATCTTCTTTAACGGCTATTTTTTACACAGAGATATGAACAGCATTGCCGTGACGAGTAAAACGGAAAAAAAAAATGTTTGGCTTGAGTAGCTCGGCGTCATCTAAACAAAGTCAACACGCGGAGCACAAACTGAAGCTCGACTCCTGTGTCGGCAATTCAGCGCTTGGGCTTTGTTATTTAGCACGTGTTGTTTGTGACCGAAATCTCAGTTTCGTGAAAACGACAGTGAGTACCGAGAATCAAATGCGATCTGTATATATATTTTTTAATGAATCCCCAACTATCTTTGACATTCCTCTCGACAGATCTCTGCTAACTGCACTAAATGATAATTTCAACTGAAAAACAAGGAAGTATCGCAATGTTTCCCGAGAATATTTTAGATGACAGTCATAAAATATCAATAAGCAGTAATTAAACTTTGAAACGCCTATAGTTCTCATTCCACGGCTCAAAAAAGTCTTCCATGCATTGAATCCTATTGAGGCCACATTCACAAAATTTATGCTTTTCTTGACAAAAATATCGTAATGTTCCCCGAGAACTGTATAATTGCCCGGGTATCGTAGAACGTAAAATGAATCAGAATCTCGATGCTTCCTGGAAAACCTTTTATTCCAGTAAATGTCCCAAAAAGTTAGCCACGATAAGAAATATGAAGCCGTTGGGATGCCATTGCACGCGTAGCCTGTATAACACTTTGAACGCGACAAATGGGTATTGGCTGCATGTTTCTTTTTTATGCATGAAATGCTTTCTTAACGCTACTCCCCAATCCCAAAATTTTGTCCGTCCGTAAGTCCGCTCATGTTCTGCAAATTTTAGCGGGGAAAGGACACTCTCTTCACACTCTCTTCCGCTCGTCGAAGAAAGCACCTGCGCGTCTGCGACACCGCCAAAGTGATCAAGTAGGGCTAAGCTTCGATTACAAATTTTAACCCAATTAATCGCCGCCTTGTCATCGATTAATCGGTCTCATTAATTTCTATAGCTAATATAAAAGAAGTAAAAAAGTATTTTTGCTTTTGTTGAATTTGTGACGAACGACGCAATGTACAACATGGATTATGAATAAATCTCGAATTGTAGTTAAAGACCGACGAGCAGTTCGCGCTTTCCACTTTTCCCCTGCTTCCTCCTCTCCCCCTTCTACCCTGTCCACCGTTGCCTGTTTCCTCCTCTCCCATGTTGAGGAGGATCTTCTGCCTTGCAGAATCTCGTGTCTGGTCGTCGGCCTTTAAAGGGGTTATGACACGAAAATTAAACGGATAGATTATTCTTGAAATGGAATGCTCATAGGCTACTTAGTATACACACCAAGTTACGCGATTTTTAGCGCTCTGGTAATTGCAATATTCAATTTACGAAATTTTAATCATTTTCATCTGGCGACCAGGCAACACTGCCCTAGTTAGTCACACCATAGTGTCCATAAACCACGTGACCCTCAACGCACGCTCTCTCATTCTAGGCGCCCCCATGGTCGCCCAAGCTCTCCCTCGCCGCGGTACGATCAAAACCGCTCACGCCACTCGGCAACCCGAACACCATGCTCGCTCCGCCCCCGGCCCGTTCACCTTCCACGCTGCACGCGCCAAGCGAGATATTCACGGACGACAGTGACAACAAGCTAGTTCGTCCGTAACTCGCTGTCGACTGGAGCTGATCGCCAGCGGGTCGCAGATCAACAGTGAACAGTTTCAGCACATCTTCATAGCAATCACGCTAATCGCTGCTGCGATCAATGTCGAGACTACTTTGACAAGGCGAGCGATGCCGTAGACGTAATCGTCACGGACCGAAGGCTCGAAACGCGGAAGGTAAACGAGAAGCTGAAGCTCGAGACGCCAAGAGAGCCAAGTCTGTGAGTGCGTGCAAGGGGACTCCGCGCTGGAGGCTGGCTACGTAGCCAGCCTCCAGCTCCGCCCGATTCTGCCCCTTCGAGGGACCCGCATATAAATCGATTTATCCACGAAACTATCGCGCCATTTGTCAAAACAAATTTAGCAGGATTATGGGAACGTATACAATTGGGCCTAGCAGTATAGTTATCTCATATTTCATTTTTGGCGTGTCATAACCCTTTAAGAACAGTTCAAAGACACTCACACTCACAGATGATTAGTTCAGCTGCACGAGGCAAAGAGGTTTTCGCTGATATTCTCCGGCAAGAGCGACCTCCTTCCATTGTTCACAATAGTCGCTGCTGCGCCAAACGGACGCCCGAGCGGCGTTAAAGGGGCCTCGGAAGGACTTTTTTTACTGGTTTTTAATTTGCGCCAAACCTGTTCGCACTGGACGTAGTAACTTAATGAAACTTTACTTTTCTCGAATTTTGCTTTATTTTAAAAGTTATGGAAAAATTAAAATTACAAAAACAAGCAAAAAATAACCTCCTTCATGACGTCCTTGGTCGCTTGAGTGGCCGTGAACTAGACGAGGGGTAGTGAGCTCAGCGAGCGCTCACGGCTGCCGCACTCCGTGTCGACGGATCGAGAGGGCGCCACTAAAGCATGTTCTGGATAGGCTGTATGAAGCGGGCAGCCAGGGCGGCTCGCATTGCATTTGCTGCTGCGATTAAACACTAATTCGGCATGACACTTCATTGGCCACAAACGACAGCAAACACGGGGTAAAGATCAGTTCAGAACAGGAGCCACTTCGCGCTGCCATACCGCCAAAAGGCCAAAGGGCAAGCCAAAGCTGCTCGCCGAAGGCCTTGGGAACGCTCGGAACCGGTCGTATCCTCGACTGCAGCGCCGCCGCGTACATCCGGGACCTTTCTACGCTCGCCGCTCGTCGGTGCCTGATCCCACTACCCCTTTCTAGTATGCGCCGCCTTTTCCACCGCTTGGTGGCGGGTTCCGTACCTTATAAACTGCATTTGTTTCTTTTCTGATCTAAAACACTGAACAAAACCTACTTTTATAAATAATTGAAACGGCTCGCGCCACTTATATTTTGTATTTCGACTAAAAAAAAGCTTTTAGCGGCTCTGACCAGTAGTAAGCCCAGGACCAAAGACGTCACATATCGCGCGCTTTCGGCACCGCGGGTCGCCCCCGTAGGTGGAGGAGGTTTCCGCGTCGTCCGGTTAAAATATGACGCACTGATATTTAGTTACTCTCTCCGTGCCCGCTGGCTTGCCCGAACCCCGAGAGATGTGGAAACCGCAAAAAAGGTAGGCGCTTAAATAGGATTGCAGGGCCCCTTTAAGGTGGCCGGGACACGTGTAACCTGCTCCTTGTCTGGAGTTACAAATCCCGCCCCTACAGTTTACTTTGTTCTAAAATTTGACGTAAAGTTTGCCCTTCATACAGGTGTACTCGTCCACGTCTGCGTGGTGAAAGTGTTTAATTTTTATTTTGTTTTGGGTCGATTAATCGGTAGGTTAATCGATCGAAATTGCCCAGCCCTAGCTGGCAGGGTGGTGGAGGCTTCGTTCTCGCCGGACCAATCAATCGCCAGCATTTAATCGCCGGAATCCCGCTCTTTGCACGATAGATCGTATTCGCAGATAGATTGATCACGTGGTGCAAGGCCTATACTGGTGAGTCGTGACCGGTTTAACGAGCACGCAACTTGCACCGTCCCGTTAGCGTAACGGTAGGATTCCGTGCTTTCGGAGTTTATTTCTCGTGAAATTCGGAGGGTGTTTTTCGGTGTTTATTTTTCGCTGAAAAATCGGGGTTTATCGAAGTTTATCTTTGTTAGATTCACAATTTTTTAAAATTAAGAATGTATTTGATTATGTTGCCAGTGTTTAAAATTTAAAAACAAAATAAATAAAATCCGGGTACCATGACCCGCGTTGTCCTGAAGGAACCTTGACGAAGCAAACCCCTTTGTCAGTAGTTCGAGATTTCAGAGGAAAACATAAGTGGCATATCCTCAGGACCAGTAACCCTGTGCTCTTATGAAGTTCATTCGTATAATACCGTATTTTTTGTTATTTTGTTGTTGTGACCTCGAGATTTGGAGTTTTCAGGAAAATCCGAATTAATAGAAAATTTACCGGCCGGTGCTTGTTTTTTGGATTTTCGGATTTACTCGAAACACAGAACTACTTATTGGCGAAGTCTGAGACAACCATAATGCGATAAGTATAAATTTTAACAGACCTATTGCTCTATTACCTAGCATCAAGGGAATGCAGGATTGGTGTTCCACCGCCGCAGTGCTGGCCTCAGCAGTAGAACTTTTCCAAAGCAAATACCTAAAACAAATGGCATCTAGTGCGCGCGTTCGTCAACGCGTGTGGCGCGGGAACACCAATCCTGCACTCCTTGATGCTGGGTAATATAGCAAATGGTCTATTGAGGCGCATTACCATTCTAAGATCTGCTCGTCTTCGAGAGTTCCTTAATAGCCCAGAGACCCACAGGAGCAAGTCTCTGAGCTACACACCGCAGAAAGGTGGAGGATCTCCTTCTTCCTCAAATGGAAAAGAGGAAATGAGGGAGACTTTGCTATATTTTGCTTGTTGGTCGGTCTTTAAGCAAAACAGGTGTTGATGTCAAGGATAAATTTCTAATAAAGACATCAGGTCTGAAAAAGAAATAAATAAATAAAGGCACAGCTTTTTTATCATTTGTCATTCCGTTCAAAAATGAAATATCTGATTTCGAAAATGACTCAGTCCGAGAGTAACAACTGATTGAAAAGAAAACGAGAACGATTTATAGTTGGCGTTTTATAAACGACTAGAAAGACATGCATAAAAAAAGAATCGACTTGAGGCAAAATAGCCAGACTTTGCAAGAGAAGTTGTTGCTGATGTTCCATCAGGGGACCCGGGTTAGATTCTATGTCTTCTGCGTCTGACAGTCTGACAAAAAAAAACAAAAAAACACACTGCTTGGGCACAACACCAAAACAAGACATCTGTCATCATTTCGAAAAGCCAATACATTTTTTACTAAGCTGCGTGAACAACAGAATTGAGTTAAAGGGACCATGAAATGACCTTTTTACTTTAGCCAGATAACTTTACATTAAACCTTGAATGTTCACTGAATGCCGAACAAGCATCCGTTTTAGTTTCGGTTTATTAACTTCTACACAAAGAAATGAATGAAATATCGACTTTTTCTTCCTCTCCAACTCACCTCAAAACAAGCTGCGGCGTAATTTTGACGGTCGTGACGTCCGCCGGCATCGAAACAGGAAGTTCTCTCGGCAGTAGGAGAATGGGTGCGTTAGCGGCGGTGAGTTGGCGGTGTGCCGGTAGGTTTTACTGCGCTGATGGCGCTGATGCCACCGACACTTTTCTGAATCGGCGTCTCTCATCGCCGCGATAGCCATTGACACATCGCAGCTGAGCGAAATTCAATGAGATATCTTGCGCTACAGCGACAGCATGGGACTAGTCTCATACGCCGGTATGCCTGTTGGGAAGTGCGGCGAGTCTTCCGGTGAAGACTCCAGTTCTTCATCGGAATTGGCGGAGGGTTTTTCGAACCTGCACCGCATTCGCGGAGAACCCTGTGAATGTGGCTGTAATCACGCTCGGTGTCAAAATGTTCCGAGCATACACGAATGACCTTAGACCCGGGGTCCCTCAAACCGATGAGCTTCGAGCGCTTCGACGTTGTTCATCGAGTGGCAAGTGGTGAAACTGCAATTGTTTCTTGTTAACCACCGGACTGCAGAAACTGTGATTCGGGCATTTCGGTACACTGCAGCCTTTCGGCATAGCGACCGAGCGATCGATCACAAACAGTGTAATTACTACTCGAGCAGCCAGAAAACGAAAGTTTGCACTGCGAAGAAAGCGCGACCAGGAGCAAACCCGTTCCCATACCTGCCAAGTATCCCGTAGTACTCGGGAGACTCCCGAATTTTGACCAATTTGTACAGTTGTACGATTGACAGAAAAATCTCCCGGGAAACGGGAATTTCCCTCCTCCCCGCACCTAAACAAGGAGTTTGCCGTTGCAGCAGACGGCTGCAATGATAGCGAGGCCCTACTGTATCTGGCTAGCATGAGCAGTGCAATATAAACGTAATGAAGTTGTCGTCATGTAAATTTCTTATCAATATTTCTTTTTTAAAAACGGGGAAAATTTTAGGTGGAGTGCCCTTTCCCCTGCTTAGAAGTTCTTCCAGATTTGGTGTCTCCAAACTTGACACCTATGCGTTCAGCAGACGACGGTCGTGGGTTGACTGCGCAGGCGCAGTCGGGTCGTTGTCTTGCTTCGTTTACCACACGATAGATAGCGCTTGGCTCTGAGCATTATCAAACCTGGCAATTTTCGTTACATCTCTAATTATGCTACAAATGTGGATATGAATAATATTTATCAAAACTTTTAGAAAGCATTCGCCGGCTATTTATTGTTTATGATCGCGGTGCTGGTGAGGCAGCCTCTTACCCAATAGGCGACGTGGATTCGGCTGACGTACTGCGGTTCCGCGGATGCATCGCCGTGAAAAGGCAGAGAGCTTTCGAAGGAGTTCCACAACTCGAGGTAATCAAGTAACGTTGGTTCCTGCTCACGAAGCAGACGAACTTGCGCTCCGTATAGCGTCGCGTTCGTTGTGAGGCGCTGCATGACGCGCTAGCGACGACGCTGACGCAAGCTACGAGGCGCTGCGTAGGTCCACTAATGATGACGTATGCGGGGTAAAGACTCAGGCCTTTTTTTCTTGGTGGTATTGACAAAGCACGCTAAAGCCTCTATGATTTTTTTGTCTTTTGTCTTTTTAGGCTTTACAGTGTCGTTTATAAAAATCAGTGAAAGATAGACTAATGCGGTGTGTCCGTGTTTGTTTTATATGGCCACGGGGGACGTTCACAGGTCGCTAATTGTCACGTTAAGCTCGATAATTCAGCTAAAATGCGTTAATTAACGTTTTATTTTGTGAAGATAAACATTTAGTTCTAGTTAGAAACTCGCTGAGCGTCATCCAAAAACAACTAAATAGGTGCATTTTTAGAAATACTCTGAGCGCGTGCGAAGCGCGCTGGTGCGCTACTAAAGTTACACACCCGCGTACAGCAGTCGCGAAGCTGGTGATACAAAAATCGGGCATAATAAAATTATCATCCGCATTTTTTTTCGGTCTCGGGTTCCCACGATATCGAACAAGTGGTAAAAAGATTTGCTTATCACACCTAAAAAATGGACAGAAAAAAAGACGAAAAATTGTGGATTCTTTTATAAAATAAAAAATTACCTATAATACTAAATGTTCGTCTTCAAAAAAAAAAAAACTGAATTGTAATTTAAGATATTAAACGTACTTAAAACAAAATAGGTTATTCGAACTATTGATTTTTCTTGTACGCATAGCGCGCACAAAATGATCAATATTTCGCCCCCTTTCCCCCTCCACATTATTCCAGTGGACTACCTTTATAATACTGTATAATAAAATGAGGTATCGGAAGTATTGTAAAACACCTTTGATTTTTATATAAAATAAAATAACATTATTGAAAGTGTTGATGACTATTAAATGAAGTCCGTTGCTTTGTTATCCCAACAAAGTCTTCCTGATCATAAAAACACAAAAAAGGCCTTTCACCCGTAGTAAAGTATTTGGACCATAGCCGAATCAAATAATGCAAAAACGAGCTCTTCTGGCAAAAAAAAAAGTATTAATGACCGTGATATTTTAAATCTTGTTACTGGGATGCATAGTTCGATGCATCTCTGAACTTTAAAGAGGCCCTGCAGCAATATTAGGTAGGAACATTTCTCACTTTACGCAAGTTTACCATTGGGACCGAAGTATACTCGAACGCAAAAGCCACTGAACAGAAATCGTAGTCGCCGCGTATTTTCACGGTAAAAAGGGTGTTTTTTTCTTTCAGTCTCTCCTTCGCAAAACTTGATGGCGAGGTTCTGGGGATCGGATTGTTTGCGTAGTCGATGTTGCGAAATTCTTGTTGTTGCAAGATTACGTAATCACCCTGGGACAATGCACAATATCATCACTCTAAATACCTCCCTGCTATGCGGAGAGCAAGTTCGTCTGCTTCTTTTGCAGGGGTTGTGGTGACGTCAGAAAGACGCCGAGCTCTGATTGGTTCTGATTGAAGGATAGTGGGTAGACCTCGAAGCAAGCTGCCTTGAGGTCTACCCACTATCCTTCATTCAGAACCAATCAGAGCTCGGCATTGTTCTGACGTCACCACAACGCCTGCAAAAGAAGCAGACAAACTTTCGCTCCGCATAAATCCTTCGTTAAATTTTCGGGTGCCTGGTGGTTTGTTGCGATCGACTGAAACGGTTCTTCACAGGATATGTTTAAACGTTGCGCTTACACGATCATACCTTAATGAAATTGGTAAGCAAATCCCCCCCTCACCGGCCCCTCATGTCTTCCTTGTCAAATGCCAGAAGAACGTTTATCCTATTCTCTGTGTTTGCACAACCCTCGCCCAAGAACGTGGGACATTAGTGAAAGCGATCGGAAAATTAAAAAAAGCTCTGCGTTGACGATCGATGACATTCTCGGTCCATGGAAGAACATCCAGGACTGCCAGAAAACAACAGAAGTACTCTTGATTTTCCTGCAGGACAAAGACCCGCTTCGCGAGCTCTAAAACTCACAAGAACGTTACAGGTGTTACATTTACCACATGTAAATAACTCGTCTGAGTGTGCATGATGCGGGTGAATGTGATTTTATATTTTGATGCAGTCCAAACTTGCATTCCTGCTTTTATTTTTCCAATAAGTAGCCGACACACCACAATCGCAGTGCGAACCACTTCGTGTCCTTTTGTTTTCTTCAGTAATAACAAAGAAAAAAGCGATCCTCAGGATTTCGTTATTAAGCTTTGCGATCCCCACGGTGACGACATTTAAATGCGGCTCACACAGTGGACACTATAGCACTGCGTGAGCAATCGATCTGGTCTTGTGACAATCAATGCCTCGACATCCATTCGTGTAGTGGCTCGTGCCCAAACGCAGCGATGACGGAAATGGCCGAAACTTAACGATGTGCGAAAGTCAACTCGTGCCCTGTGCCATAGCCTCCTATATACTACAAAGCCTGGCAGATCGCCACGAGAAGCGGCCGCCGAGATGGAAAAGGTGGAGCGGCAGACAACGGATGAAAGGAGAGCCACGTGACTGGCGCCCGCTGCGGCGAGACGCCGAAACACGCTTCTCCCGAGCGAACAAGTGTGTTTCAGGTTCTCGCCGCTGCAAAAGTTCTGCACTGGCGTCCAGGTTCCCCGAGGAATGGCTCTTTGATGCTCTGTGCTACCAGATCCTCGCGCTCCAAATCTGCGACCGGGCAGTCTATGGCTCCGTCGTCGAACTGCCAGGCTTTGTGAGTATAGAGGAGGCTATGCCGAAACTTAACGATGCGAGAAAACAGCCAACCTCTGCGCGCGTCTATAATAAACATTGGCGGCATAAAATCGGCTCCAGATCACGTGGCCGATTGTTCTGGCTGCGAGTTGAGAGGTAAACAACGCTCGCATTTCCTCTAAATGTTTTTTTATGCGACTGTATTTGCGTGGAAGAAATATCTAAAGCGTGTTTTATAGGTTATGAATGTCGAAAAATACTTTTTAAGCGATATTCATTGAAAGCACAAGAACTATTGCATCGACCCTTTTATAGACCCTTTTCAAAAGTCACAAGTCACCTTGTGACAGTCTGAAAAGCTGTAATATTGCCGCTCTAATGGCGGTGATAGGCGATCATGCTCGGCTAAATCAAGCACCCTCGATTTCGTGAATCGAGGGTGGCGTAAAAGGACCACCATCTTTTCGACTTTCTGCTCTATGCTTTCGAAGACGTTCGCTTTTTCTGGTCTGGAGCAGCTGTGTAGTGCCGCCATTAGAGCGTCGGGTTGGGCTCTGTACAGTGTGGCTAGACTGACTCTCGGAAAAGGTATATTGCTCTCACACGTTTTCCTACGACAACGTGCATGTTCCTGTGTGTGAGGAAATTGGTGAAAACTAGGAAAAGTAAGTTTTTTTTTGTCGCTTGAGTAAATAACAATGTTATTTATCTGTTTTCTGTTGTTGTTGTTGTAGATATATGTATACTCGTGAACGCGTGTGTGTGCATATCAGGTTCAATATTGTGCAGCTTTCATTGCAATTGTAAAATTAAGTTTCTTTTAAAGATCTAAAGTAAAATAAAACAACTAATTAGAGTAGTTTTTTTTTACTTGGAACAGAAAACTGCAGTCCCTTTTTGCTTTGAATTAATATTCAATCCAGCTTTATTAGGAGTTAAGCTTGGTAAAGCGCTCCGAGAAACAATGTGACACTCAAAAGTAAAAATATCGCATTCTTACAGTTGGTTCTTTGAATGGAGTTTAACAATCCACGTTGTTTTCCATGTATAAGCGAGTTACGCTTTGACGTCACTCCAACATGCTGGTATTTATTTCTACATGTTCCTACCTCGAGGAACAAATTCGGAGATGTGAAATGTACATTGCGGAAGGAACGCGCTTGGCAGCCAGGCTAACACGATGGCATAGGATGTTACATCAACGGAGACCTGCTCATAATTTTGTAAAAAGGTATATATTTTCGTTTTATCATGTGTGTGATCTACGCTCATTGTCACATAAAAAATGACGTTTTGCACAGTATTCTGGCGCTGCGCAAAATAGTTCTTACAAAATATGGTTGCTAAAACGAATAAAAAAACGAGATTTTTCTAGCTACACGTGTAAGTCTTGATAAATTAACATAAGGCCAATCTAAGAAGCACCAACACAAAAGCAATTCAACACAAAAAGGGGGAAATAAGTTACCTCCCGCGAGTAGCCGGACTAGTTTATTTCTACGGTTCTTGATATGAGCACTAGTATAGGTGATTTCTGTGTGCTATAGTGACCGTTCTTGACGACAGTTACCAGTGCCAAATGACACGCGTAAAAGTGTTTAGGCTCCTTCCAAACTCTCGTGAACGTAAAATGCCTTCATATAGGTGTGATGGCACGTGACGTGCTGGAGTAAACTTCCCCGCTAAATTCAGCGAAAAAAAATTCACGCTCGCCCGTGACATTTTGTTTTGCCTGTGACGTTGCATTTGTTTTAACGTTACGTCCGTCTGTGACGTTTAGCGTTTTGTGACGTTGCATTTGCTCGTAACGTTACATCCGTCTCGTGACATTACGACTGCCCGTTACGTTACCTCTGTCGCTGACAGATCTGTGATATTACATCTGTCTGTGACATCACATCTGTTAGCAACAGTTACGTGCCGCCTGTAACGTTGCATCTGTATGTAACGTTACGTTTGTTTGTGAAGTTGCATTATCTTGAAACGTTATGTCTGTCTGGGACGTTTATGTCTGCCCGTTATGTTACGTCTGTCCGCAAGATTACATTTTTCATTTTAGGAGCATTTAAGTCAAAAATGAGGTTTTCCGCGGTGATAGACACTGAGGAAGAAATTCTTTTTCAGAAACGTCTGTGTAATAAGATATCTTTCATTAATGTTACTCAAATTTCTCTTACCGTCTAACACAGATAGGAAGAAACTAAGTTTTGAGAAAGAGATGTTTCGGAGGAGTGGGCCAACAGATGCGCGCCATGTCTCGCAGGCTGCTCCCGATGGACGTGAGAAGAGCCCCCGACACCCTCATGCGTAACCCCATGGCGGACATCCACGAGGGCCGCCAGCGCGCCCTGGAGTTCAGCCTCCACTTGCTCAAGACCTACTCCTACAACGCGGGCCTGCAGCAGAGCCACGAAGGTAGGGACGCATACGGCTTTCCAAGCTCTCTCCCTCCTCGCCCCCTTCCTTCCCTCGTTGCTAAGGGCAACGTCCCGCGTTGCCATGGAGACGCCTTTCGCCCTCTCCCCATTGGCTCGCAGCGACCCCCAGAAACAGAAGAGGCCAACAAAAATATCCCGGGGAAGCGCTGTCTCATTATGCAACGCTCAAGAGCGAATTCTGTGCCAGTCGCTTTTGGGGATGCGGGGACGCCGCTGGTTTCGGTTTCGTTTTCCTGGAAGTCCAGTCTTGGAGAACGGACGAGCGTGGGACTTCCTTTTCATGAACCACTATTAAAAAAAAAAAAAGTAGATTGGCGATTTTTGACGTTTTCACGCTTTCTGATGTGCTCTCTCCTCATTTTCCACCTGAATAGAAAATTGGGACACATCCTCGATATATCTTGGCACATAACAAAATATATATATTTTGTCTTGTAGCAAAAGGCATTCAAGTGAAAGGTACGTCACAAAAGCGGTGCCCTCGAAGTCTGTTTCACCGGATCGCTTCAGTGCACTGAAAATGCGTTATCTTTTCAAGAGTGTGACCGCGATGACGTCTTTTAAGAATGAAGGGTTCTGGTGTTCGCGCAATTTAAAAGCTATATTACGTTTCTGTGCGTAAGACGTTACGGTGATTTAGTTTAATAACAGAAAATTAAAAGTGATATTTTTCTGCTCTTTTAAGGCCTCCTACTTTTTTGTAGAAATAATTAGTTACCTTAGAACCTCAAACAGCTTTATTCTGATCATATTCCGATTTTCCGCCCTCATACCCGACATGAAATACAAACTTTTACGTACGATCGTATTATTTTTTACTCCATTTTTTTCTTCTTCCAACTACACTCCCTAGCCTATGCATCTTTTTTTTTTTAATATCATGATTCTTTGGTTACCTTCATCAACTCTTTTTTTTTTCGCCATTCTACGTTTGCTTTTTGTTTTTCGCTCAGCTTTCTCACATTTAGCACTACTCTGTACTGCATGAAAGCATTCAATCCTTTCAGCTGCGCTAAAAAAAAAAAACACAATTTGTTTGTTTATATCTCAGAGGTGAGAGGTGCGAATCTGGACTCTAAATTCATAGGATTCCATTTAACTAAATATTAAATACATCCTAGGTTTTCGTTTTTTATTTCAGATTAAATCAATAGTGACAGATGGGCTAGTTGGTACATGACTTATTTTGACAAAATGCGCCTGCTAGACAAAGGACGGAGTAAAGTGAGACAACACAAAGCAGATTAAAGTTCTAGCTTGATTTGAAAATAGACTAGCTTACAAACAGGACTCCAGCCTGGATCATTAAACTGTATTGAATTGAAGATTGGATCGAACAAATGTAATTGATCCAAATACATCGTAAAATTTAGTTTTTATTTCAGATTAAAATTCGAACTGGATTTGAGAACAGACTATAAAGCCGGTGACAGGTCAAGAACGAAGTGGAAGCTCCTCCCACCCGTTTCCCCATTAGTAGAGCGAACGGTGGAGGGAGATGCGACCTCCTCTCCAACCTTTGCACCGCTCAGGTGGAAAGGGGTGGGAGAAGCTTCCACTTGTTCCTGACCTGTCACCGACTATAGCTGACAAACTGGACTTCAACCTGGATTATAAAACTGGATTCAGACTGGATTGGATTAAAGATTGGAATCTAGTCTGCAATGCCATTCACAGCGCTGAATTTCGACTCGAATCCAGCCAGTAATTCAGACTCTGGGATCCAGACTCTGAGATTCAGACTTCGGATTCCAGGGTCTATAGGTGGTGTCTCCCTACGAACTTTATGTGGGTTTGCCACATTTTCTGGCGCCTGAAATTTGAAGATCGCAGTGAATGGCTTTCCGTCTGCAATCTGGAGAAGTAGACATGCTGGCATTTTTAAACAGAGGGCGCTACGCGTGTTATAATACTAATGCCAGTCCTTGTAACGTGTTCGAGAGTAAATACAAAAGAACAGACTAGAGAAGGTGCAGACGGGTGCACTTCACTTACTCTAGAAAGGTTTGGGTAGTTTTAGGACGTTTCCAAAAGTGAAACCTTGTTCGAAAATAGTCTTGATTCAGATCTGCAAAAATGAGTGTTACCAAACTCTCAACTTACAAAATATGTTTCTGCTGCAATCAGAAATATTTACAAATATTATTTTGCACACTGAACAGAGTGACATGTGAATTTGTGG
Source organism: Ixodes ricinus (assembly GCA_037355805.1). Classification (NCBI taxonomy): domain Eukaryota; kingdom Metazoa; phylum Arthropoda; class Arachnida; order Ixodida; family Ixodidae; genus Ixodes; species Ixodes ricinus. Next base: position 70,600 of record JAZHYW010050217.1, read on the forward strand.
TTATATTTAAAACCAGGATGAAAACAAGTATTTTTTATTTAAGTAAATTAAATTTATTTGAGTTGCATCAGTTTTATCTGATTTAAATCAAATTAATGCGATTAAAATCACTGTAGTTGAGAAATATTTTTTTACTTATCACTATGTGCAATTTTAAACATAACCGATGGTTTGATCAATTCGTCCGATCATTGAAAACAAAGCGGAAGTAAAGAATTACTAGGACTGCAATTTTAACAACTTTTTGTTCATGCAAACCCCGCCATTTTAGAACCGAAACAGCTTAGATTTTTAGTTAGAGAAAAAGCTCTTTTTGGTGGGATTTTTTCGTGATCTTATTTGCTTGCTATACGACATTTCATTTCCCAGTTTTCGTTTGTTTCTTTTGCATTGTGATTTGATTGCAAAAAACAAAAATACGTGACTGACGAACGAAGTTGAAGGTAGAAATAAAGTTCACCGCTTCGATTTGCTCCGAAGACGCCTGCTTTTAGCTCATGTTCAACCAGACATAAATCTTTGTAGTGCGATGATTATTTGACCTAAGTACAAAACATATGCGCATAGAAAGCATCAAATGATAAACAAATGGTGAAATGAAAAAAATGTTTTTGCTATTATCTTTTGAGGAAAAGGTTTGATTTAAATCATCCTAGGAAAACGAGTCTGATTTTAATCACGATTTAAATCGTCTTGATTTTTTGTTCTCCACCCTGCTTGAAACCCCCCGTAACTTCTTTTTCTTAAAACAAAAAAACAAAACAAAAACATTGCAGATTTATGCCGATTGTTGTAATACAAAACGCCGAAGTTTACTCTCTAAAATGTCCCAGAACGTCAGTACTTTGATTGGGCCCATTGTGTACATTTCGCAGGCTCAGCATTCGCGAGAAATTGTATGCACAAGGGTCGTTCAAGGTTGACCGGGATTTTTGTCCGTAAGAAATCGCCGAACAAGCGTAGCACGATGAAACCTTCGGAGAACGTTAGCGTAATTCTTCTTGAATGGTCCGGGGTTCGAATGACGCACGAACGCGCATCAGTTACAGCTGTCATGGAGGCGAGCGATGTGTCTACACTCTAAGAAATGCCTGAGCGTTCTACTTACCCGCAAAACTCTCAACGAGTCAATCTCTGCGATCTACCAAATCAGCTCAGCGAATGATGAAGCAGAACATCTGTTTAGACCTCAAAATCAAGTATGCGCTGTGGCGTTATCAATGCAAGCATAACGCCTTGCATTGCGTAATGCCACAGCGCAGACTTCATTTTTAAGTCTAAACTGACGTTCCGCCTCATCCATTCGCTGAGCTGATTTCGTAGATTGCAGAGATTGGCTCTTTGAGTGTTTCGCGGGCAAGTAGACGCGCAAGCATCTCTTAAAGTGTATAGCTCCTGACGCTGCGTGTTCATAATGCGAATGTCTGGTGAATGATGCAATCAAACCAGCTGAAAATTTGAAGGATAAAACAAAGTTTGCAAGCACAGTCTGTAACAAACGTTGTCACGGACAGTAGTGCGTAAATGTTGTCAACGGTTTGGCGAGGGGCGACAGCTGGTGACGCATATGAGTCTCACAAACTCGTTCGTCCCACTGCAGTCACGCAGTCCAAAGTTCATTCTACGATATAGGAATCAGGAAGCTGCCGAGATAATGGCAGCGGCGCCTGGACGGACGCGAGGAATACTTTGAGGTGCGGATATAATTTCGAGCTTCTCGCATTTTTTAAATTAATTTTTGTAGGAATAAAAGTTCCGGTAAACCTTGAACGACGCTCAAACATGCAGAAATGGACAAGTTTAAGAACGCTCTTCAAAACACGCTTTTAACGTTGGTTGGCGTAAGTCAGACGTATGTTAAACAAAAGATACAATGAAAGAAGTTGTTCATTGTGACACAGTGTATCAGGCTGTATGCCGACTATTGTGGTTTTCAGCATCGACGTCCACCATTTCAGCTACGTGTCCACGCTTCTGCAGCCTGAGCGACGTCGCGACTGAAAATATAGCGAGCAGAATCTCAATCTTGGCAGTCCGCTAAGGCATTCTGTAGCAGTAGAAACTGAATCGACCGCTCGTCACATTATTCACGCAAAGTTTCGCCCGTTGAATTTAGCAGACAGCCGCTCAAGTAGTCGTAGCACTGTTAGAGGACGTCAGAATGCAACGATTCCAACGCGAAAATGAGGAGCAGTGACTCCTACCGACGCCGTCAACAACGCAATTGATGGTTTGTTAATAAGCGACGGCGGGCTTCGTTCCTCGGTCCTCCGCGCATGCGTGGCAACGCGGCGTCCCGCTAGGGGCGCTCCGGTCTGTTTGTAGAACATGAGTCCTCGTATACCGTCTGAAGCTGCGGTTCATTTGAATGTCTGTGAAGAATGCATTAAACCAGCTGAAATTTGAAGTATACGTATGTCACATTTGTATTTCATATATACATATACATATACGTTACATTTGTATTTTTCTAATATTTATACTTAGATATTGCGAGGTGTTTTTAATATGTATATGTATATGCCATCAAATGGCGACATACACATTTGAATGCTGCGATGGAAGGATATCATGAGAAGAAACAACCAGACGGAAGGTCCCATTTGTCGATATATTCACCTTTAGAAATCTTAGCGTTTCGCCATATCCATGTTTCTGGTACGTGATTCAAACGAGCCAAATGTACTGGGAGCCGGGAAGGAGGAGCGGGTTTAGTTTTATTATTCTTTAATAAATAATTACCTCACATTACACAAGTAGTTTACAACAACCTTAAACGTTTCAACCTAACAAAGTCCCTTGTTTGAACTTGACAACAGTTACTTCTCGATGTTGCTTTCCGCAAGACGAGGAAGTGAAGAAGAGGGTAGGGCTTTGGAAGTTCAGTCTTGAAAACAGCAGTCCTTCGTCGTGAAGGCTGGATCCGTTGTTCAGTTTGAAGATAGGAGACAAGGGGAGAGAAAATTAAGATTATTTTTTGCATCTTTTAAGAGGCCGATGTTTGAGCTACAAGGGTGCGTTCGATGTCTGGTAACCATCTTTTGTTGTAACTGTAGCTGTCTTTGTCGAAGTTCAATAATGGCTGTAGTCGGCCTTAGATTTCTGGGTGTATGAGGATTCGTGGAAGTAAAGAAAGTAGCTGAGCTCCAAACGTCCCTCTTTGTCTTTTCCTTCGACTAAAAGTTTTGTTTCATGTGCCGCACTCTCGGGCACGAAAAAAAAAAAAAATCAATGTTTACCAGTTCGGTTGCATCCGACTGTTTCCAAACTAGAACCCTACAAAATAAACCCTAAAATAAGTAACAAAAAAGGTAACTAGATCCTGCTCTTCGTAAAGGTAGTTTTTATACATTTTAGAGTTCCCTCTTAAAAAAATAAAATAAAAATGAATAAACCGGAAAAAGAAAACGCCGTTTAAAATGTAACGAGTTTCCGTTCCAGTTTCACCGCTGCAAGATGGAACGGCGGCGTTCCATCGTTCCTCCTAAAAAATCGCGTTCCAGGAACGAAGTTCCTTGGAACGCCGTTCTGTACAACACTGGCGCGAAGCAACTAGCCAAAGAACGTTTCACGTCAAAAGAAAGTTTTGCGCATTGGTCGCGCGTTGCGCGAGGTCGTTCTTGCAAGGTTTGGTTGTTTTAGACCAATCGCGTCATACGTAATTTTTGTTAATCCAAACCACGAATGGCGCCCTTCAAAAAACAACTACGTACACACAAAAAAACAAACAAGAAACACCGCCCGTTGCCGAGTCCCGAACATATAATTATTCCTCCGCAACCGATCAAGTGCAGGCCTAAACCAATGAAACAAAATAACGTCGAAGAGCCAATTACTAAACAAGAACAGTGAATTAGCATAATAAGCCACGCCTCGGGTTTCTTGAATTGTGACCGACTGTATAGAAGACCTTTGCATCGCTCATCTCCTCGGCGAAAAATGCCGAGTCACCGAGCTGGGGACGCACGCGCATCGTCTGATACACCGAAAAGCAGAGCTACTGCGCATGCTTAGAAGGCGTTCCGCACCCTAGCAGACAAATATGGCGGCGATCAGAACGCAACTTTTGCAAATGTCTATAAAAATTGTTTTTAATTTGCCTTTTTTTCTTTCTTGGCGGCAATTATCTATTCACATCGGATTTCGACTGTTTGCAGACTTGCATTGTACTCAGTACAAGTAGTCAAATTACTCGTTATGGGCTACTTTTTTTTTGGAATCTTTTTTTATAATTATTTTCATGCATTCAAATGAATGTTCTCGCGAGCGTAACTTGATTGTTTTTGGAAGTACTGAAAATTAGTTGCAACCGTTGCTAGTTTCCCCTGCCCAGTCCTAATGGCGCCGTTTGTTTCTACCGAGAAATCTTCGAACCAAGCCTCAGGCTGGAGGATGTTTCACCAAAATTGCAGAATCACGTAGATAGGTAGCTTGCAATTGGGTGATTTTAATCCAACAATGGACAGCACGAAAGACCAGTTTTTAAACAAATAAAGAAAGCATAGTTTTGAAAATTTGAAGAAATCGGAAAACTTACGGTTTTTTTTTTCAATAACGACCGGTTACTTTTCGTCTCGAGTAACCGCGTAATTTAATTGCATACTGTTTAACCGAGAGCAATTCTAATTGTAATGGATTACTGTTTCGAGTAAAGGTGAAAATTACTGACTGTGTGCCCTGCGCGACGCAGCTAAGCCTAACACTATAACCGCACCTCTTTTCACTTTACATACACTATATACAGACAACCAAATAGTTTTACTGTTTAACTGAGAGGCCGTATATGATGTGCAGTCCACTGCGATTTCGGCGACATCCTTCCAACTGTGAGAGCAAAGCCTAAAAAAAACTCTGGTAATGATATTTATTTCTAAAGTCTCGTAATAATATGTACATGAAGTGCAGCGTTTCGAAAATGAATCGCTTTAAAGTTTGTTTAGAATAAATTCAACCTCGCGCGACGTTAGGGTGGCAAGTCGCGGTTTAGAGTGCCGTTCACACACAATTGCAACCGAATAGGACCGAGAGAGACAAGACCGCGGTTTTTAAGCCTCTTGCGATGGCGGCGGACCCGATACGCTGCTGAAAGCGAAACGAAGTCTAGTTACGAAGCATTCGGATCCTTAGAGAACGTGGCTCGCGTGTTCTTGCTAACTGTGTCGCGGGCTGCGCAGCCGTCAAGGCTTCGGACCAGGACTCCCTGAAGCCCGTGCCCGAGCCCTCCCCGCAGGGACACCCCACCCTCCAGGTCCTGGAAGCGAGGCCAGGGAACACGAGCGTCTTGGGATCGGCCACGAGCCAGCCGCAGCCGCATCCGCACCCTCTACCCATGCCCGGACATCATCATCATCAGCAACAACAACAGCAGCAGCAGCAGCAACAGCAACAGCACACGGTGAGCGCCAATCGGAAGTTGCCACTATGATGCCTGTTAACAACGTCAAAAAAAAAGAAAAAGTGATTTTTCGATTGTTGTTTGATGACGTCATATAAGTGTCACGCTTTCGATTGTCGCGACCCTGGCGGTGTCACGGCAAGGGTGGGGAATGTGGCCGACGCCTGTTCTGCCGCAGGTAGCTTTCCAGTGTTACACTCCACGGAAGATTCGGCAGTTAAGAGTTGGGACGCCGCGACGCCAGCGACACTCGCGGACGCTCGTGCTTTTTGCCAGCATTTTTACGACCAACCGCCAGGATCGCGGCATCCGATAGCGTGACACACTCCGGCTTTCGTGACGTCCGTCGTTGCCACTTCGGAACCGCTTTCGACGGATGGGCGGGATTGGACGCTAAACGCACCAATCCGAGACGGGTATCCAGGCACCGCAGTGGCACGAATCTTCGTCGAACCTCGATACTTCACTTCGGCGAAACTAAGGCGCGTAACGGAAGTCTAATTTTGGTCACCGCAAGAGCGAGAGCGATACCTCCTTTGCCTCTCACGAAGCGAGCGGAGTTAGCGTTCGTCGACGCTTCGTCTTCTAACACAAGTCAAGAAGGCGGCTTGTCTGCTACGAAACGCCACAAGCAGACGAAAAAAGAAAAACAAAAAAGTACGTCGTCTGCAAACAGACCAAGAAAAAAAGATTTGATCGTCCACTACGAGTTGAGTGCCGCGGCGAGGTGAGATTGGTCGCGTGCCGAAATTGGAATCGTCTGCTATTCCTCGTTGGACGCCATTAGGCACCCGCACTTGTTTTTGCAAACCTCAAGTTGTTCTGCTGGCGAACACAAAGCTGAAATCGACCGGTAGATGAATGACTATACTAAGAACAAGCACGTGAGGGGCCACGACACCCTTCTCGCTATTTGGAGGGTTGCTTGGACGTTCTCACCAAAACTTTGCCTGAGTACACTTGCTAACCGGTCCAAAATTTCTTATTGGTCGATTACGCGCAAGTTGTTGTGCTACGTCCAATCAGTAGCCGAGAACGCTTTCGTTTTCACCTTGACCAAAATCGAACCCCTGGATCCCGTCTGAGACCGGTGTGTTTATCACGCCTTAAAATGGTGGTCCCCTCGATTTCCGCTTGGTGACGTCCTCGAAGTGTCACGTCGTTGCCTTCCGCGATCCTGGCAATGTCACAGCAGAGGGATGTGAGAGACGCGTGTTCTGCGGCAGCCATGCTCTCTAGCTTGGCAGACGACGGAAGCTTAAGCAACGAGATGTTAGGACCACTTGACGACAGAAACATTTGCCTTCGCTCATAGGTTTTTTTTTTTTTTTGCCGGCACTTACATTACTAACTGCTAGGGGTCGCGACATCCGACCGCACATGACACTCCAGTTTTTGTGACATTATCTGTTGCCATTTCGGGAACCAGATTCAACGCTTGGGGCTACGGGACGCTACACACGCCAGTCAGAGACGCGTTTCAGGTTCCATAGGCCTACTGTGTGTAGCGTCTTTTTTGACGCGGTAAACACATTAGTCGAACACGCGTACCAGGCACTGTAGCGAAACTTGGAACTTTTAGAATATTGGATGAAGGTCGAGTTACGAACATTGGTGCCCTTCACACAAACACATAAAATGAAATTTTGGATAAAAATTAAATTTCGATGTAGTTTACATATGGTGGGGGATTGTTAAGGAAGCGAAGGGAAGGAGACAACGTGCGTACTTGGGGAAGAAAATGGGGAGACGCAATATAACAGTGTCGTTGCTTGTGCGTGCGACCACAAGAGACGCGAACTTGGCGTCTCCCACTTCCGCTGGACCGCTAGATTTGGGCAGGGGTTCCTTTTCAGAGACGCTGCTGCGCACGAGGGTGTTCGCGCCGTCGATGCACGAAACGCGTATCTCAAGTTAGATCTTTACAATGTCACAGCGAAGCAACACACAATCGATTTTTTTTTGTTATCACTGACTTTGCCGTCATATTTTTCCATTAACTCTTACCGTGTGGCATCGAACATTGACGCTTACCGCCGACGTTTGTGCTCGACCGTGAGCCCACTCCGCTGCCTTTGTATTGTTTACGAAAGTCTTTCTGCTCGAAAAGTAAAAGAAAAAAACGATTTACACGTTTGTGTTTGAATCTGACCTAGTGCATTGTGCCCGTTTGTAACCGCTAACGGCGAGAGAACATATAGTGCTTGACTAAAAATTGTGCGGTATTTGCGGGATCAAATCTACGCATTATATATATGTATATGAGAAATTATCTTTTATAATGTTCTCATGAATAGTTTCAAGTGCACGGTGAAGGAATGAAATGCGTTACATTTACGTTGATCGGCAGTGTTCCAGCGCTATCCGATAGAATGCGCCACCAGGATGTTCTCTCGTCGTAGGTGAACACAAGCGGTCTCAGCGCAGTCAATTACACTTATACGCAAATCTGTAACAGCAGCGTTGAGGTGAAAGCGATCTTTCTTTCATCTTAGAGCCGAAAGACTGTCGTAGACATTACAAATGCAGTCGAATGGGTCGTGCCTTGATACTACAAACGTCGGACGCAGGTGGTAAGCCGACAAAAAGAATCACGCATCAGTGCAGAGAGCAAGTTCGTCTGCTTTTTGCAGAGGGGTTGAGGTGATATCAGAACGCCAAGCTCTTATTGGCTGATTGAAGACAATAGTGGGTAGACCTCAAGGCATCTAGAATTGCGGTCTACCCACTATCCTTCCTATCAAAGCCAATCAGAACTCTGCATCGTTTTCTACGTCACCGCAACCCCTGCGCAAGAATCAGACGAATTTGCGCTCCGCATAGTGTCCATTCTCTGTACACGTTGACAAAAGCCGTCTGCGACCGCAGGGATCGGCCCAGGTGACTCACCACTCGTCGCACGGAGGCGACGCGGACAAACCCGCCAAGCAGAAGAGGCATCGGACGAGGTTCACGCCGGCGCAGCTTCAGGAGCTGGAGCGGAGCTTCTCCAAGACGCACTACCCGGACATCTTTATGAGAGAGGAACTCGCCATGAGAATCGGCCTCACCGAATCCCGTGTCCAGGTCAGTCGAGCGTTCCTCACAAACAGTCGAGATAGACAGCAATTTCACTTGGGAGCGCGTTGCCCCGGAATGCCTCTCTGGTAGATTTGTTTAGAGTGTCTGTACGATTCTACGTTGATGACATGGCCTAAGGCTCTTCCTTTTCTAACGTTATCAACGCGGAGCGCAAGTTTGTCTGCTTCTTTTGCAGGGGTTGTGGTGACGTCAGAACGCCGAGCTCTGATTGGTTCTGAACGAAGGATAGTGGGTAGACCTCAAGGCAGCTTGCTTTGAGGTCTACCCACTATCCTTCAATCAGAGCCAATCAGCGCTCGGCGTCGTTCTGACGTCACCACAAATCCTGCACAAGAAGCAGACGACTTGCTCTCCACATAGACAATCTACCCAGCCCCCACCTATGTTGCGTCTGCGTCGCCGCGAACGCGTCTTGCAGCGCCCCACAATGTTAGCATGCGGCGATGTCAAGTCGTGAGCGTCTGCCACTTTGTCGCGCATTCTCGTTGAGCTTCGCTGTACTTCGGTAGCACTAAGATACGTCCCGGGAGCCCCCGTCTGACAGTTGAAGCGCTCACGGCGCTTGGTTGTGGCATAGCCTCCTCTATACTCACAAAGCGTGGAAGTTCGACGGCGGATCCATAGAGCGCCCGGTCGCAGATTTGGAGCGCGAGGATCTGGTAGCACAGAGCATCAAAGAGCCATTTCTCGGGGAACCTGGACGTCAGCGCACAGCTTTGCAGCGGCGAGGACCCGAAACACACTTGTTCGCTCGGGAGAAGTGTGTTTCAGGCGTCTCGCCACAGCGGGGCGCCAGCCATGTGGCTCTCCTCTCATCCGTTGTCTGCCGCTCCACCTTCTCCATTTCGGCGGCCGCTTCTCGTGGCGATCTGCCAGGCTTTGTCAGTATATAGGAGGCTATGATTGTGGAAACAACGGTGAAGATGACACGAGGACGCAGCTGACGGTGTGGTCGTAGCGCTCCAACTCTGTGACTACCACGAGTGCTGTATAGTCTCCTCTGACTGACACGCAGCAGAGCGAGGTACAGCAGAAAAGGCGCCTAGCTTGTTCACCTTCGCTACTCAACCGCCGCTAGGGTTGCAGTGAACCGAAACATTACGCGGTTGTGACGGAACCAAGCGGTAAGTGCTAAGAGATGAAACAAAGAAGCTGTAAACCTATCACACGGAGGCACGTTTCAAGCAGCATTCTTAAGGTAGTGACTGCGTATCAGCGCCGCTGGCACCGATGCTCGTTGGAAACGTCTACGGCTACCCTTGAGAGACTTGGAAGAGACTTTTAGAGAGCTACGCGTCGCAATTCGAGCGCACTGAAGCTCGGAGGCGCATTAAGGGGACGCTAGAACTGTGGAATCAGACGTCACGAGGTCATTTTGTACTCCTGGTGGTTTCGCAACGAAGGGGTCATTGCAAAACCATCAGGATTGCCAAACGAGCTCGTGATGTCACTACTGCGCAACGCGCGATAAAGCAAATAGAAATTAAAAATTTGAGTTTGATTAACAGCTGTGAAAGTTTTCGCGGGGAGGTATCAATGTTAAGAACAGTTAACTAAACCACGTTGGATTGGATACGCATATGGTTGAGGAGTTATAAAAAAAGAGTCCAGATTTTTGTCAGCCTTATAATTGTTAAAAAAGAAAAAGCTCTGAGAGATTTTTTGTGTGATACATTATTTGGAAAATCATCGAACATAATACTGAATAGGTTTTAAACAAATTGCTATAATCTAAACAAAAAACACTAAAAAGCACAGTTTGTCAATCTGCCCATCTGAGTGCGCTCGAGCAGGTTACTTCATTAATTTAATAAACATATATCACTCAATTTTTTATTCAGATCCAGTTTTCACAATGCCTAATAATCTACTGCATAAACCTATGAGGCGTAAGGCCTCATAAAGAAACGTAAAACTCATACAAAATATAAAACTTCTGTCACGTAAGGCCGCGACAGAAGTTTGTCAGATTGTTGAATGCACTTATGATATGTTGTATCGCGAAGTTTTCATCAAGGCAACAGGAATGTTTACAAAGACATCACACAGACCTTCTCTTTTCTTCCGCCGTCAGATTTATAAAATTTTAATATTACACTTATATATCCCAGTTCACAGCCTCTTTTCAAATTGTCTTTAAACTGTTTTTTTTTAATTTTTTGTCTTCTTTTCGTCTACCTTAACCTTAAACAAGCCTCACCTCACACTAAGCTAATGTTTTCGTGTGTTAGTGTAGTTTAATAGGTATATAATAACCATTGCACGATTATACCGACTGTTTCCGGCACTTTAATGATTCCACTCTTTCGTATAATTAGCACATTTTAAGGAAGTGAAAGAAAGTACTAATTGGGCGGATATTGATTGATTAGAATCGAGTACCGTTAGTAAACGAGAGATGTTTGCTTCAGCATTGGTTCTAATAGGCTACTTTGTACTGAAGTTTAAACCAAAAACATATATAGCAATAAGGGAGCACAACGATATTATTGTGATGATAATGAGAGCGAGAGGATACGGATGATTCTACAAATCGCTTGCGAGCCACAGATGCCTTTGCAGATGGGCCAATGGGGTTCCAAAGAGTATTAAATTGGCTGGGAATTCATTTCTGTCTTTTTTTTGTTTGTATAAGATGCTATTACAGCTTGCCGAAATAGTTAGGGCACCGACACAGGATGTGTCTGTCGACTCTTACGCGTTCCACGTTTGGGCAGAGGGTTTCTATACGGCGAGCAAGTGTTCCGAAATACGTGTTCGGCGCATCGAAACGCAAGGAGAAGCACGCCAATCAAAGTGGTTCAACGCAGAGAGCGCGCAGTCATTGGTTGAGTTGGGGGTAAACAAAAGCGCGTGGGCGCGTTTGGGGAGGTAAATAGACGCACGAAGTGCGCAAAAGCAGACCAACTTGCACGCCGTATAGTCGCCGACTGAATGAGAACGGCATAGTCATCTTGCCTCCAGAGCGAGCTCCTTACCTTCGATAATGCTTCGGCGTCTCTTGAGCTTCGAACGTTCACGTGCAACGGAAGTAGAACGTAAGTCAACGAGTGCATCCTCTCAGTGATTGTAGTAGTTCTATCGGTACAATTCGAACCAACAAAACGCAGGTATTTGTCCTGTAAAGCGTGCTTCTCCGCACTAAGACACTTTATGAGGAGAAGCATTTTCCGGCATTTCAGGGTGCTTGGGAGAAGCGTTTGCTGACGTTTCACGCGTCTGCAACATAAATAAGTCGGCGCGGTTTGTAAAGTAGACGAGGTAACGTGTTCATTATCTTGGTTCCTATATTGGGATTTTTATTTTTGGTTTGGGAAGGTGGATAGTTGAGCTGGTTGGTAGTCGTACATGATTGGGGGAAAAACAGCGCCCTAAGACAAGTATTGAGAAGAAGCACATTTTGACAATCAATAAGATAGCACGGCAAAAGCATGATGCCCTGATTCGAAATGATTTCTTCACCACACAGTGAGTTTTGAATGAGGTAAAGCGCCTTTTGACATTGTAGCGTTCCCGTAAAAATTAGATTAAAGCTTTACTCGTGCCCACATGAAAAAACAAAACAAAACAAAACAAAAAATACGAAGGAAGTTGTTACGAAGACATAAAATCACTATGATTATATTCATGCATCAATATTTTATTAAAAATATTGCCTCGCTGAAAGTGCGTAGCGCTGCATGCAAGTGTCCTTCAGAGAACCTATAGTTAATTTCAACATTCATTCTGATATTGGAAGTAATACTTATTACTGTTATAATGATAGACACAAGTAGCCTACAGTGTTTTGAATAAGGCACGAACTGCGGCTGCTAAAATTTGTTATGTAACAAAATGAAAGTAAGTATGCACTGAAGCGTGCATTTTTAGACAAACTTGGTCATCCACAGATGTGCAAATGTTCTGGAGGTGTGCATGTCTGGCAAAACACTAACGGCAAAATGGCACTTTCTTTAAGGACAAAACCAATATAGACATTAGTTGTTCCATAAGGTTGACTTTCCATAGTATATATAAAAAAAACTTGTTCAAGTTGTTGATAAAAAAATTAACAGGTGCTTTATGGCTGCTAACTTGGTGTTTTGGACATGCACAGCGCAGTGGTGATTTGATAACCCGGAGGCTTGATTTTTACACTCGCCAACATGCATATTAATGAGATCTTTATTTTTGCTGCTAACAGTTGGTCATGAGAATGTATTGCGCGTTGACCTATTAGCCACAAAAGGAACCTCCTCGTTTTTATTTCGTTTTAATTCATCTTTCTTTTTCTTCGAAATTTGGAAATTTCGTTATTCGTTTACAAGCAAATAAGTACACATTTTACATGTTTGATTATCCGGTAAACGGTGTTTGAACACTTTTAGTGACTACGAACTCGGTCGCACATACACAGAAACATACTTCAACGCTAGTGGTCCTCGCTGGAAGTATTGCTCTCCTTGCTGATGTAATGATACACTTGCGGTACTCTTGGTGTTTATTTAAGTCTGCGATGCATCTAGGGACCAGATATACATTCAGTGCTATCGAATGTTCGCAATCAAAATTTGAAACTATGTAATCGCTCGTTTTACTCTCAAATGGCATGAGGTGCCACTCGATTTCGCATTGAATACGTCGAACAGAACAACCAACAGGCGTTAATATGCTCACAACTGCACAGGTAAAAGAAATATTAGTTTTATTTATGATCCAGCTCGATCAACCACAAAATTTTCTACGGGTTTCTTTGAAACTCCCTCCTCAATCTAAAAAACTAAGGATGCAGTGCAATGTGAAATACGGTGACAGGACATGAGTGGATTTTACAAAGCCTTCCCTTCACACGAGCGCAGTGCTACACTCTCGCGACTGCAGCTTCGATAGCGCTGCGCGTAACTGATAGCATAAAGTGCGCTTCAGACCAAAAAAGGCGGTTTCTTGCCTAAAGTGGGGCTACATGGCGATCTTGTTCCAACGGATCCCAAAATGGAGCTTGCAGCTGGTTGACCGGATAAGAAAAGCCGAAGACCGGGAAGAGAACGAGGCGGGGCTTGGGGCATCGACCAGAGGGCGGGGCCTAAAAATCGATAGCTGAACTTGATTGACAGTTGTCGCGAGCTCGGCTGGAAATGCAGCCTTGCGTCCGGTTTTGTATTTTAGCATTTTATTCTTACCTGTTTTTGTCTGTGTTTCAATCGACCGCACGCGTTTCAAGGGTCACATTTAAGGTTGCGAAAGTTTACGTTCGCTTTGACGCTGAAAAGGTGTTTGCCTGTGTCTGAATGCCTGCGACTGCGGTACGTTCAAGAAATAAAAACTGCAGCGGGGTTGATCGTTGATTTGACCTAAATATTTTATTTATATTTTATATTTATTTTATTTAGCTCAGGAGAGCGCGGCGCCGCAGAAAGGCAAATTGCCCATACCTTGAAGGCTGGGGCGTCGCTTCTAACGACGATGAAATGGTATAGTACAAGTGAATCGTGTGAATGATGACGATGATGATTGGGTGATGAAGAGGGTGAAGCAGAGCGTCAAGCCTAGCAGCGTTCTTCGCGACGCTGGTCTTCGCGAAGAACGCTGCTAGGCTTGACGCTCTGCTTCACCTCTTCATCACCCCATATTCGATTGGCAAGAAGAGCTTTTTCAACCCAGTTTACGAACCAGTCTTTGTGCCGTTAAATTACCATACAATTAAACGTATTTCTGAATGCGTGTTCTTCTGTGCTCTGCGCTGGCCTCCTTCGGGTTACATACAAACTAAAAAAATATGATCTCGTTATTTAGGTGTTGCCATGCACATTTCTTGCTTCTGACGTCACGGAATTAAAAAACAAGGTTATTTCGCGTGCTTGTAGCGTGCTAACACAACGTAGGCACTTTTTTGGCATTTCAATCGAGCGTTTTACTAAGTAAAAGCCCAACTTTGTGCCGTATTATTTGGGGACTCGGGTGAACGCATTCCACTGCAGAAGCAAGTTTGATGGCATTGTTTCGTTTCAGATGTAAGTAAAAGAACGCTCAGAACTTTCGTCATATCCGGCGCAATCGCCATTCGTAGAATACGTATGCGACTATCACGCGGTTTGTTCAATTATCGGTTACGTGGTCACGTGGTTTGTGTCACTACGGGTCGCGTGGTCCCGCGGTTTGTGTCACTATGGGAGGCGGTTTGTGCCACCATCGGCCGGGTGCTCACGTAATTTGTGCTACTATCTGTCGCGTGGCCACGCGGTTTGTGTCACGATAGATCGCGTGGTTCGTGTCACTATGGGTCACGTGGTTTGTGCCAACTGGGTCACCTAACCACGTAGCGTCACAATGTCACGTGACGTCATGTCCATTTACATTTAGCGTCACCTAAGCTGGCTACGTTTAACGGGTGAACGTAGATACCGTTTATCGTTATTTTTCTGCAAAAAAGGGCATCCCAAAACATTTCTTTAACGTTAAAAACAGCAGAAACAGATCAATGGCATACTCGCGGTAATTGTCGGGCTTTGTAACTCACTTTCTCTCCCCCTCCCCTCTCTCCCTCTCTAACGCCTACCAAATAAAGCGAGCGCTCTCCACATGGAGACATCAACCACCAGCCGAAGCTCCACGTTGCCCACGTGACATTCTTCCCCAATATTCCCTCTCTTCGCAACATCCCTTTCTCACAATCCCTAAAAAGCGCGGGGGTTCGGTCCAGCCCCAAAAGTCAAGATGCGCGCCATTAAAGACGCGCTGGAGCCGAACCAAATCCGCCGCTAGGGAGGGATCACACCGCTGGTGGCGCCACCGGAGGAGGATACCGCTCTTATACCGAGGTGCCCGCGGTATACTGCTCCGTTCACCCATACACTTGAAGCACGCTGGAAGCTACGTCGCTCCTTAGGAGCGGTTGTACGTTTACCTTTTTGCCACGTGATCACGCTTGCACCACCTTACTTACGAGCAAAGAGTGAGGTCAGGTGATGAAAGGCAGGCGGTTTGTTGGCCTGGCGAGCGCGTATAGCTTCCACGGCACTGTCGGCTTAGTGATGTGCGTTGTGTAGAAACTCGGGTGACTTGACGAATGCCCGGGGATTAGCAGTGAATCTTTCCTTCTCTCTGGCTTCCCCTTTCCCTTTATCTCTCCCTCTCTCTCTCTTTCTTTCTTTCTTTATCAATTCCTTTTTTTTATTATTGGCTTTCGTTCTGCGCGAGATTCCAACGAGATGCAGGTGGAATCGCGTGTGCTCGCGAATGGACGACGACTTTCAATTTGTGCCTGGCGTGGGGATGCGATGCGGTGTTTACGAGGATGGCTGAGTTTCTTCGTCGGTATTAAATTTAAAACAAGCGGTGACGCTAGTTTTTTTTCCCTTCAAGAGGGTAACGCGGAATGCGTGCGGGTTTAAATGGCATCTGATTTCTGAAATATATTAAAACTAGGGCTGGGCGTGGATGGAAAATTTTCAACCAAATTAATCGTTATCCTTTAATTGAATAATTAATCAATTAATCGATTGTGCTGACCTTCAGGCCTAATCTTTAAAAGTGTAAAAAACTCGACATTTTACTTTTGACTATTCTTTATGAATAACTTTTCATTATCAGTTTAACTTTACAATCGCTCTGGCTGACAGTCATATTGAGTGCTAGAGGGATGTACCGTGGAAGACAACAGTGCTTCCTCCTAATATAAAAATATGAGCGCAAACTAATGAAACATACATTTTCCTTTCCCCACGCATTTTTGCAACACCTACCCAACTGAATAACCGTTTAGAAAAATGTATCGCGATTATCAATTATTCGGAAGGTTAATCGATCCATTTCCCATCCCTAATAAAAAAAACGATAGCTTTTTATGGGAATCCTCCACGCGTACCTCGTTTGCTCGTGTTGGTGTTGGTCGCACTCTAGCAAGACCACTGGAGAGAGCGCCAGCCACGGAGCGCAGCTGTTGGTTTGACGTCATAGCGTACGCGACCAATGGCGTTGCACCTTGCGGAGGGGAAAGAGGGAGAGCAGGGTAAGTGGTGCACTAACACTCCCCTTCCCCCTCTCTGCTGCGTAGGGGAAGAGGAGTAGGAACTGCGTATTAGTTTAATAATCTAGCATAGGCCCGGTGGCACTACACGCTCAGGTTGCATGCAAGGCGGCATTTCAGATAAATTTACGCAATTCCAAAGAAGAGGAGCATGGACGAAAGAAAAAGTTCTTTACACATTCAGAATTACTTCTCCGCGTAGCACATATTGCATATCATTCCGATGGCAAGCGTTGCAAAGAACCCCAAATGCTATCGCACCTTCGTTTTATTTCGCGGAATGTCTAAAACCGCGGCACGCATTGCGAATGCATCATGCAGGAAACAGTTTGCAGACACTAGGGAGTTTTAGGAGACCCGTTCTTTTCGGTACGAACTGCGCATGTGCGAGTCTTCTGCAGTTGCGCATGCGCAGTGCGTACCGGAGGCGCCCATCGAATACCGTCATCGGATGTGCAAGACACGGAGTCCCTAAACCTCTCTACTGTTTCAGGCGTGTTTACACACGTGCTTTTTGTATGATGTGGGAACACTGCGATTGCTGCGTTAGGGAGGAAAACTTTTAGCCTGCAGAAGAAGTTTTCATGTAGTGCCAAAAAACATCGCCCAATTCAATGTTCGCCGCGATGTCGTGTATATATGCGAGGAATAGAAAGATAGAACAGGAACCAGAGGAGAGCAGCGGGGAGGAAGTGACGTCGGAGGTTTCGAAGGTCACGTGGGTCGTATCGCATTCTCCCCAGACTACGCGTTTGAACTTAGTTCCGTAATTTCGATAATCGTAGAAAAGAAAAGACATAAAGACTGCGTTTTAGGTGATTTATTTAGAAAACATAATGGTATATCTGCATAAAACTTGTGAACCACCCCCTCCCCTCCCCCCCCTCCTCTCTCCCCTTCCAAAAAAAAATCGTCCTATGTGCACTGCCATTTTTGTCAAATGGACTCTGAAACGCGTTCCGAGGACGCGCGGTAGCCACCTTTTTCGAAGTTTTATACTCTGCACATGTGCCCATAGACCCGTGACTCGGCTCTTTTAGCGTATAGTGACAAGCACTGAAAAAAAGAACAGCGTAGAACGCACTTTTATGACTATACCTTGTCGTTTTTAGATTTTGTAAAGGCAGTAATGATTACTCTATTAGGTGCAGAAGATTTACATTGTTGAGTGGTGGGTTTTCTGGATATGTGCACAAATAAACTAGCTTAGTTTACAATTTTTGTCGCAAAATATGGCACCGTTTCTTGGAATTAAATATAGAAATTTAGATCTTATTCAACGGGTTCTCCTTGGATTCAAAGAATGCTTTACTCATTCAAAGGTGCAAGCAGTTTCAGGCTTCTTTAAGCCCACGTGGTTTTTCATTATAACTCCATAAGATTAGACTATAGTAACCTCGTTCCGTGTCCTAATAGTTACCCGTTCCAAAAAGAAAGAAAAAGAAATCATGAAAGCAGTTTTTAGATAATAAAGGGCTTCTAAGACATTTATCTAGACTCAGTATAAACGTTGTGATTTGTGTGTGTGCGTGTAAGATCCTGCAATTGTCCAGGTTAGTCTTGGGTTTAAAAGAACTCTAAACGTGTAACTCCTCCGCAAGAAGAAAAACAAAATGCCACAGGTCGCCGCTTTTAATATGACTCGATCTCCAGTAGACACGACCGACGACAGTGTCGCGCAATCGCGCGAGAAATCTCGAGAGCGAAAAGGAACTTCTCTTGCTCCGATCTTCGTCCACTCCCCAAAGCAGACAGCGACGCTAGCAGACGACACGGGCGCGCGGTGGCGAGCAGACGACGCTTCTCGCAGTAGCAGACGACGAAACATTCCCGCCAGTAGAAACAACACACTCCGGCGGTAGATCGGGGCTACAGGGGGAAAAAAAGAAAAAAAAACGAGAAACAGTGCGAGAAAGCAGAGATTACTTTTTAATGGAACAGCAAAACCACATTAATATCAAATGCAGGTTCCCTGTCGCGAGTCCGACCCACGCTCCAGACCCGCGTCCCAGAGGACACTCCTGCAGCAGCTTCAGCTTTCTGGCTTGGCTTCGACTCTAGCTTCGGCTCGAGATCTGACTCCGGCTCCGGCTGGCGGCGCCCTCTAACGATTCTCTTGGGCATACTTGGAGAGTGGGAAAAAGGAACCGAGAAAGAGGGAAAGATGGGGAGTGGGGAAGAGGCGTTGGGGGAAAGCTTGCCAGCCTGCCATCCCCAAACCAACCCACCGGTTGTCACCGCGCTCTGGTGGCGGCCCGGGGCTTTTGGTAATTTATATCACGGGATACGGCCGCGACTGCGGTCACGTGAGGCGGCGAAGAGAGGGAGGGGGGCGCTCTGGCCCGGATTGCGCCGAGGGTTAGGAAAATAGCGTATCTTCCCGCCGCCGTGTAACGTACAACGCCCGGCAGGGTTACAATCAAAGGAAAGAGTCAGTCGCTCCTCACGGTCCACAACTTGGTCTCCAGGGGGCGACGCTGTCGCCTTCAGTGCGTTGCCGCTGTCTGTGGTTTCATTGGGGATCTGCTCCATCGGGTGTCAGTCGTCTGCTATTTCTTTTTTGTTTTGTCGAAGTCGTCTGCCCGGATGTTTGTCGTCTGCTACTTCTGCTGTCTTTTTCGTCGGATGTTGCTTTTCAACAGTGTCCTAGTTTTGGTTTAGATTTCCGTGGTTACTGAGTTTGTTTTTTATCGTGGTTAGGTTATTTGTATTTTGCTGTATCCGACGGGATTGCTTTGATTGTTTATTGGCCGGATTTACTTACCACCCACAGGGCCTAAGTCTCACTTCCGCAATTATTTCTTTTCTTTCTGGAATTCCCTTCCACTGTTATTATCTTCTTCGTTTCGTTCGAGTTTATATCAAATCAAATACTCGCAATCTACAGTAATGAAATATCCACTAAACAGCTTTATAATAGAATAAATAATACGAGATTATGTGGATTTACTGATATTGACTCTTTAATAAACGTAAGCAATAGGATATTAGTCTGTTCAACAAACCATTAACCATAGTGTTTGCTAAATTTCTCAGATTTGCCTAAAATACTCATTAAGTTACTGCAAATTCAAGTTTTTTTCAATATAAACGAACATGTAAAAACGAGATATTTTCTTAGAGGAATAAAGATATCAGAATAATCTATTGATATTTTCAGAAATTATAAGACTTTCACAGAACACCAAAGTTTCTTCAGGCTTTGAATAAGTGCTTCACAAACAAAGTTGAAGCACAACATTTTTTCTTCTTTACTTTTTCTTGTTGCTAAAAGTTGAACGGGATTGAGCATTGACCCGGAAGATAGGTGACTTGAGGTTTCACTGTAAAATAATGTTTCGCTCACCCACATTCTAGTTTCCCAATTAATGTTCTTCATACCTTCAAAGTTCAACTATTTGGAGACAGCAGCTATGGCCCTTGAACGACACTGAAATATACTAAATTGCCATTCCCACTAAGAATCTAAGTTGAATTTTTCTTCGATTTCTTTTAGAGTGCGAGTGGGTTTTTGATATTGGCACTTTGATCTCTGTGAGCGACGTTTGGCCAGGGATAAAGCGGCGGAGTGGATACTCAAGAATCGAGCGACCGTGCTCAATATTGTTTTGTCTCTCCTTTACAATAAACGGTTATATTGAAAAGTGCAATGTGTCAGAGATTACACACTGTTACAAATTAACATCGGTATTACTTGTGACTAGTGTAAAAAAAGTAGTTAACCTGACCAACTTAGAACCTTCTAACTAAAAGTCAAAGCGTCAGCCCACAAAACTTCGGACTTTTCACCGACTGCTCTACCGATAATGCTACCATTAAACTGCTTGAATTGACAATATAAATATCCAACTCAATCTAAAACATTCAAAAATGACCGTCGTAACGCTCATGCTTAAATGCTACAGGCGTTTTCTTTTACTACTAGCTGCACACTTTTAGTACAAAACGGATGTCAATTGTGCATACTATTGATGCTATATGTCAGATTGAAGTCGGACGTCGATAACCATGTATTCGTGTCACCATCTTGTTGTTTTGGTACGAAGTATTAGGCATTGTTACCCGCCTCAGCAATTTTTTTCTTCACAGTAGCAATACTACATATCACCAAATGATTGGACACGAGTGCTACGTGAATTTCTGCAAAGCACTCGGATTTTTTGTACAACGATTGCGGCTGTGGCACGTCCCAGAGCTGTGGGAATTTCTCATAACTGGCCCGAAACTTTCAAATCGAAACTTAATTGCCCAGCCTGTTTACTCGATTCCAAACTTGCTCACCTTGATATGGTCTTAGAGGTTAAGATTGCACTAGAAGCTTCGTCTTTAGCGTGAATCTTCTACGTTTGTTAGCACTTCTAAGTAGGCGAAGAGGAAGCCCGACAGGAAAATACGAGCGCGTGCTGTAGGCGGAGCTTCTACAACGTTGTTAACTTGACGGCGACTTAAAAGAAAAAGTTATTATGTAATAGAACCTGCAGTCTGCACGCAAATGTAAATTCGAGAAGCCAAAATTCAAATATGTTTCTCCTCACAAAAAAAAAAAAAAAGAGAAGAAGAAGTATAAACGTGTGGGCTACAACACCCTGATTGCTATTCAACTTTTTTGAAGAGTACTGCGCATATGTGTACGACTAATTGCCGCACGTTATTTGTCGGAAATAGTACCACGACTTTCTTATTTTTGTTTTTACCATTAAGCATTGTCAGCAATGCACAAAGCTATATGGTACACTTTGGAGGAACCGCGCAATCTGAAGAGCTATAACGGGCCCTGTGGTAGGCTGTTTCGAAAACTTTGTTCTAGCCTTCAAGCACGTTTCAGTCATTCTATGCGCTGTGTGGAAGCCTTTAGACCAAAAAGGTTTGTTAGTGGTTTCCGTTGACGTTTACAAGACGTTCCTTCTAAATAAACATTGGGCTCTAAATTTTATTAATGTTTAGGTAGTCGACAGATCCCCTTGGGGATCTGTCGACTTTAGGAAGCGAAAACGTCACCAAGACGAGATTTACTGAACCCCATAAAGCAACATCAGCGGTTGCCATATGTGGGCATTCGCTTCCAGGGCAATACGTATGACTGGGTCCGAAGTCGTCGCCCCAAGCTGACGCTGTACTCGATGTTCAATACGACCCTTTTGCTGTTTACAAACATGAACTGCCGCTTGCGTCCTAAGCGAGTTCCGGTCGCACCGCCTTTGCACGCCTGTAGAGCTTGCTTATGTCACCAGTGCTTAGAAAGCATGAATTGCTACACAGACAACGATGTTGGAAATTTAACTAAGGCCTTCGGCTGTACAATATTACATCTAGGAGGAGGCAGGTTGGTTTACAGGAACACTCGAAACATTTTAAGAGATTTAGTTTTCCTTCGTTCTTTCGGTGTTCACCTGGAGAATTGGTGGTTAAATGTTTCATCTACATTTCAAGCACTCCTTGTTCATTATTTGTATAAACCGGAAGTTCTCTGGGACGTCAATGACTGGTGCACCACCTGGTGGCGTTTGCCATAAAAAGGGTCCATACATATTAAGAGTGCGTGCGCCTTGTAAATGGCTGATAGATGGTGCACCAGCTATACCCATGGCGGAAACTTTTAGAAATGGTTGACGTCTAGAACACTCACTAGGTTGCGCAAGTCCCCGCCCGAGTCGAGACGTTTAGATGCATTCCTCCATCCATCCGCTCCAACGTCTTGGCTGTTGCCTCCAACGCGCACCACCCCGTTTCTCGCCGCCAGGTGTGGTTCCAGAACCGCCGTGCCAAGTGGAAGAAGCGCAAGAAGACGAGCGGCGTGTTCCGAAGTCCCGGCGCGCTGCTGCCGTCCCACAGCCTCCCGCCCTTCGGCTCGGTGGGCGCGGCCGCAGCCGCGGCCGAAGCCGCAGCCGGACTGGCTTCCTTCGGCTCGGCAGACGGCGGAGCCCCCCGCGTTGGGCGCCACACGCGGCCATGCAGCAGATGGGGCACCTGGGCCCCGCCCTGGCCAGACAGCCGCCCCTGGGCCCGCCTTCCTCCATGCCCGCCATCGCCCAGGTGAGCCGGGGCTGCGTATACGGCGAGCAAGTCGACCAAAATCAGCTCCCTCTAGGCCGGGGTTCTCCAAACGTTTCGGCTAAGGGGCCGGATTGGGGATCTCGATGGCCGGAAAATGAACAAGTATTAATTTATCAACTTGCAAGGACAAATTTATAGAGGGTATTCACTGAGCGCCATATTTGAGGGCGCTGTTTAGAGCGCATGCTCAGAAGGAGCTCACATTACTAGGCTGCTAAGACCGGCAATCTTGATGGTGCGGAATAAGTGTTGTATGTGTTACAAAAAAAAAGAGTAACGAAATACGTTACTCGTTACTTGCAAGTACATGGAACACGTTACCGTCCTGGGTTACCTCAAAATAAAAGGAACGCGCTAAAATGACCGTTAGCGATAAAAATTACTTTTACGTTATTTCTTCACTATGAATTAACACGTTTTACTGTTGCGACGTTAAAGGTATGCATAAGCAAATTTCCAGAAACATTATGTCTACGCAGACACCGATATAATTGCCCTTTCCTTTTTACGGTTACACCTGACTACTTACAAAAAAAAACGCAAAAAAGATGTAAACAAAGAATAGCTAAAAACATTAATTAAACTTTAAGGCTAAAAACACGAAAAAAAATGTAAGCGTAATTTTCTCGAGTTTTGGAAAGAATATGTAACGAGTAACGTAACCACGTTACCCGTTACTTCAAATAAGTAACGCAAGTACCTTACTCGTTTTTGTTTGGAAAATGCCACGGATACCTTACATTGTTACCGAAAAAGTAACGAATTACCAATAACGCTGTTACATATAACGCGTTACCGCCAACACTGTGTGGAATGCAGGTTGCGGAAGAAGTGTCGTCGTCAGCACACGCTCAGCAGTCATGCACACAGCTATGGCCGCCTGTGAAAACTCCCCTTTGGCTGGGAGGACTGCTGCACCAGGACGCTCGTTCAACGTCCATTCCACACAATCCGAATCGTTGTTCTTGGCTGACGATAAATGACAACAAGTTCTGAACTTGCGCCGCAAACAAGGTTCGACAACGGAGAATTTTAGGGAACCGCACGCTGCGGAAAGCGGGCCCGGCGGGCGGGAGCTCAATCCATGCTTCGAAATGACGACACAAGCCCACGCTAGCGAAGCGAAGCTCTAGAATGGACCGATCTCGCCAGCCAGTTTGACTACAAAGCAAATCCCTCCGATTTATATAACAATATCAACAATTTTTGGGTAGACGTTTCGTCTCCCATGCGGAGACATCATCAGTGCAGCCTAGGAACAACGCGACTAGCTACCAGCAACCAAACGCTTGCCGTGTCCTTCTCTTCGTCCGTAGTGCTGGTTCCGAAAAGCAAGCGTTTGGTTCTGGTGCAGTCGGGTTGTTACAGATGTGCGCTGCTTATGGTAATGGCATCTCGCCGTTTTGTCCCACCGCTTATTTTTCTTTGTTTGTTCAGAAGCGCGTGAAAAAGTGTGTCCCTGCACGCGTTTGTGGTGCGCAGTGTGCTATGGCGACATTTTGTTTTCGTCGATTTTTTGTATTTACCCCGTGAACGCATGCTGTAGGCATCGGGTACTACAAGGGGTCGCATCGCCCTAAACAGAAGGACATTGAGGCACCTTAGGCTGCACTGATGATGTCTCCCGCACAGGAGACGAAACGCCTACTCGTGAATTGTTGATATTTGTTATATAAGGCGGAAGTATTTGCTTTGTAACCATGAATCCCGGCTTTTGGAACATTTTGGCAGCCGGTTTGACTACTCCACCGCTGCCGCAATGCGTCGAGGGAACTTTATTCTTTCTGCACGTGCAACAACCTTGCGGGAGCTCTGCGCCTGTAGAGCACGAGACGGCATGAGCCGCCTCGTGCACTGCAGACTGCCTCCTGTGAACTAAAGTTACGGCGGTGTCACGCATGCGCAGAACGCTTGGTGAGATCGGTCTACGGTGTGCTCAAAGTCTCTAATACCCTTGTTACGCGGGCAAACTTAACTGCAGTCACGCTTAAGCCGCAGTTAGCGCACAATACTTGCGGACGGCATTCTGCGGCTTTGCAGTCAAAGCTGTGGACGAACGTGCGCTTGAGCCTCTTGAGCACCCATCAAAGCAGTGCACGCGCCCTCTTCACTTCTTCTGATGTAGCGGTCCCCGAGTATAGTACGGTAATCTGTAATGCCGTGCAGCACCAGTTAAAGCGGAGTTAACCGCGGTTAAATGGACACTGACACCCCCAATAATATTTTTGTATTTTTTGCCAGGCGATTTGTTATGATGTCAGAAGACTACCCAATCAATATTTTTCTATAGCGTCAAGCATATTTTTAATAAAGTAAGAAAAAAAGAAAAAAAAAGCAACTGCTCGAAATCGAAACCGAAACTAGGCTGGGATGGAAGAAGAAATATAGAGGAGGAGAAAGATACCGAAAGTGACAACGCTGTGCAACTTTTTTTTTCTTCTATCAACGTATTTGCAGCGTTTTGGATGCCACGAAAAAAAATTGGGTATCATATTTATTGTTTATTTTTAGTTTTAAGTGTGCGCTTTCAGTGACCCACGACTTTGATTATTCTTGGGTGGTTGTGTCTAAACCATAAATAACGGCACGTGACCACGGATAAGAGAGTGAGTGCGACTCAAACAGGCCAGTTCTCGATCGGCGGTTTTCGAACGAAAGAAAAAGAATTTCGGCCCCATGTACAAATAAAAACCCTGGCGAGCATAAATACTATGTCAGTGTCCCTTCAAAGGAGCTTAAGCGTCCCGATAGTTTATATTTATGTGGCTAATTAATCACGGTGATCAAAGCGCATTTTAAAGGTGTCGCTAGCTTGCTCGCGTGCTCAAAAGGCAGCCTAGATTGAAGAGAGAGTCCATCTGAAATAATGGGGGCGATAGCCATTGTTTGGCGGGGTTTTGCACCGGATCCCGCATGCGTCCGTGCACGTGCGCGGTGACCTGCTAAATGTAGTAGGAAAAAATATCTAAATAATTTATAGGGGGAATCAGTGTTCCTACATTGTGACATCCCATTCTGACGAAACGTCACGTGACATGACGCCTCAATTTTTTTGCGCCAAATTTAGCGGGGAAGTCACACACAATAACAGACAGTGCATGGAATATGCCCTATATACTTAGTTTCATCTTAAAGTCCACACGCAGCCGAAGCTAGGAGGTGATTAGAAAAATCACGCAGCGTTAAAAGCGTACCATCATGGTGAACGTCGATTTGTCTGGACGTGTTCTAACTTTGTTGAACCAATGATAAACAAAAAAGATTCAATGACTTGCACTTTTGACACACTTGATTGGGTTCATCAGCTGGTAGCGTCGGCTGCGTTTGGACTTAAGCTGGAACGAAGTATTGTGGTTTAACGTGCAGCGCACTGTCTTGCTTATGCGAACGAAAGTCGATCCTTTAATAATCCAAATGGAAACAAGAATCAATATATTGGGAAAAGGGAAGGTCGGCCCATATTTGATGTTCTACAGAAGTCATTGACATTTCAATTGAGCGGCTGAAGTATTTGCTACATCATCCCACAAAATTTCAGCGACTGCTTGCACACAAGTTTTGATAATAATATGATAACTTGCGCAGTCTTCTTGGATGTATCTCAAGCTTTTGATAGCATAAATCACGAAATTTTTTTTACAGACTGTACAGACTTGGTTTTATGGACCCTTTTCTTTTGATTCTAAAAGGGTCGGTCCCAGGTTGTGACTTTTATAAATCTCAAGAGCAGTAAAGCTTGCCTTACGGCCGGGGTGCCGCAAGGCTCAGTTTTGTCGCCTTTATTTTTTAATTTATACGTGAATGATTTTCCCTCTGCTATTTCCGAGTGTAGAGTGTTTCAATACGAGGACGATACGCTTGTGGTTTCAAGCCATGCGAATCATGATGTGGCTATTGAAAAATTACTAAAAGACCTCGTTCTCGCAATTGACTGGTTCCAGTCAAACTTAATCAGAGTTAATTCCTCGAAGACTAAACTAGTTTGTTTTAAAAACCCACAAAAAAAGGTCGAACCATCAACTACTGTAGCTCTTCACACTTCTAGTTTGCATGTCATGTGATTGCATTCCTCTTCAGTATGTCAATTCAGTAAAGTACTTAGGGATACATTTTGATAGTGATTTATCGTGGTCTGTGCATATGATGTACTTGTATAAACGGTTAAGAAGTGTTTCGTGCTTCCTTTACAACGTTAAAATGTTCATGCCTTTTTCCGTCCGCAAGATAATCACACATGCTTTGGCATATAGTTATATTCGATACGGTATAAGCCTCATTGCAGGGTGTTCTTTATTTTGGCGAGATAGAGTTGATTCTTTATTGAAGGGTATCCTAAAAAGTATTTCGTTTGACCGGGCCGAGGTCTGTAGCCCCTGTATATTTAAAGAATTAAACTTACCGTCTTTTTTGGGGTTATTTAAGGAGACTGTAATACTGCGACGCTTTTGGAGCTCAAATTTTATAACTACGTACACACCAGGCCGACCAATGAGACAATCACTTCGATTTAAGATGCCGCGAATTCGAACTAAATATGGGGAACGTACGCTTATTTATTATGTACCTCATATATTCAACAGCATGCCAGAATCCCTATTTGCTGCCACATCAAGACAAAAACTAAAAAAAAAAACGCTAAGGAATTTAGACCAGTGAACGATTACTAGATGGTGGTTCCTCTTTACCGTCTGTTTTTTTTTCTCAGGACAGTGTGTATCGTTTTGCAGTGTGATGCCGTATTTCGCTCTTCTTTTCTTGGTCCCTGCTTACAAATTGTTTTCTTTTCCTTAAATAAGTTATTTCGATGGTGAATGAGCATTTTGTATTGATGTTGCACATACTGAATTTGTCACCTACTGCGCCGAGCCAGGTACACAAGCCCTTGAGGCTTACACCGGCTCATCATTGTTCTTTTTGACAATGTATGTATTGGAAATAAAACTATTCTATTCTATTCTATTCTACTCGCGTAGATTAAGGTTGGTGCCAAAGAAGAAAAAAGTCGCATTTCTTTTCCCACTGGTGTTATCAACTATGGGCTTCGACGGGCCAATGGAGACATTCTCGCTCACCGACCCCTGCCGTTGGCCGAAAACGATGGGAGCTCATTGATCTCTTCTTTGTTCACCACTCGCTGTTACGAAAGCGAATGTTGATTTGTTTGTTTCGCCTTCCATGTTGTTTTGTTTTTGTTTTTGTATTTTCGTGCGCATTAATGAGCGTACGTTTCATTTGTACCGATACATTTTACTGCAGGCGGCCAACTCGTGCAGCCCACCAGACTTTGGCAACTGCTACAATTCCCTACAGTCCTGGAGCATGCTTGACTCCAACATTTTATGGAACTAGTGCTGTCGTCACTGCTTGTGACGTGAACTGGTGAGCATCTTTATTTTGTTTTGTGGTGTTTTGTTTTTGAGGTATTGTAGTTTATCCACGATGTTTTTATAGATTAAATCCAGTTGTCAACAATACGAGAGTTTTACGAGAGTTTTATATGAGAGTTTTATAAACTCTCGTATATAATCATCTCTAATCAATGAATGAATAATCCCTCAATAAAAAAGTAGAAATTACACGAGCGAAAATATATTAAACCAAATAAAACTATTACGGGATTTCATGTATCAAGTCGTCATATGCAGGGATGAAATATTTTACTTCTCCAGTGTATCTTGAAACTGCAGATCAGTTATTCCTCGCAGTAAACATTTATATAGAATCAAGATTTTGTTTATTCCCAAGTTCTGAAGTATTCAAAAGCATGTTGTAAAAAAAACAATATAATATAAACAATGATTGTTTACCCATGTTGAATTAACCTGAGATTGGGGTAGAGAAGAAACATTATTTGAGACGTCGTCCTGTCTATTTTCTGTCCCCTCTACGTTTTGATGTTTCTTCTCTACCCCAGTCTCAGGTTAATTAAACATGGTTAATATTCACCAGATCGCCTGCACCCTTACGATTTTTTCAATGATTCTTGAATGTTTATGGCTCTAAAAAAATAATGTTTCAAAAGAGTCAAATATAATTTTTTTCTGATGATCAGTCAATAATTGTTGAGGTCCTAAAACATTGTGTGTGTAATTGAACTAGATTAAAATACACTAGTCTTATGTGATTGTGCGTGCAACATAAAAAATGATAGGACATAGAATAAAAAGGAAAGCCTGCGAGTCCGATCAAAATCGAAATGAGAATGGCTAGTTGGGCTAGTTGGTTTTGCATCATGGTATACATACACCAAAACAATACTGACGAAATCTGGAGGTTGGTATTGCAGTGCGTCTTTCCCTCATCGTTCCTCATTGTGCAGTGAAGCCCCCTTCAGTACAATTTCGATTCAATCATTTTTTTTAGCCTCAACAGCATAACCATTTACCATTAAAAATATATCTACAAATAAATTGAACTTTCTTAAATTTAAATGAACATATCGAGACAAATTATAAGTTATATACAGTTTATTTTAGCGTTGGTCGCATTAATGACAAGGTTAGCTTGACTATGACGGTGTTTCAGATGTTTGTTTATACATGTCTGTTTTACAAGTGAGGAAAATCATTTATCAAGTTTTTATTTTTTATTTAGTCTCTTTTTACAAAAGAGAAATTAAAGCAGTTTTTTTTCAAGTTATTAACACATGTACTGTAATTCTTTCAACTGTATCTCTTGAAGAATGGACTCAAATGCTGGCGTCAACGCAACTCAACAGTGTGGCCAAAATCAGACAACATTCCTCCGACGTCAGGAAATCGAGCTGCCGGAGTCGACGACGACGACATTGCCACTGTCATCTGCTTCGTTTTGCATCGTCTGCTACGGGAAACCGTCGTCATGGCAACACCTCAAGGCGTCCATAGCGACGCCTCCGTTCCTCGTTGTTACGTGCGTTACTTCTTTCTTCGACTGCTCCTAGTGCGCGCGACTTACTCTGTCGTCTGCTACGACTCTGCGAAGAATTCGCGCATGCGCAAAAAAGGGTATCGCAAAAAAAAAGGAAGAAAGAAAAGAAAGAGGGGGCGGGAGCGAACGACAAGACAACAAGGTTCAACTCTGTTTCATTTGTTCGGTACAGGGTATTTTCTAGCTTTGTAGCTTTCGATTGCGTTGCTAAGAGACGATCCTGCATTTCGGGAAAAGAAAAAAAGAGAGCATGCGGGCTCGAGGAATACTGTTGTCGAGGGTACAGAGTTACGAAAACCTCGTGTTTTTTTATTGTTTCGTTTTAGCGGAAGACGCGAGTGATCTTTTTGTTTGTTTTGTTTGTGTGTGTGTGTGTTTGTTTTTGCTGCGGTCCGGTCAACAGAATGCACAAATCACCCCTGTTTTGTTTTGTTAAGTATCGGCTCTTCAATATATGTTACAACTGTAATGTTTTGGCTGCAGATACACCATTTCACATTAGGTTCAAGAAGTGCAGCGAACGCCACGATACGATGTTTTCCGGTCAAGTAGGGCCAACATGGCGGCGGTCGTCGTCCCTGTGCTATGCGGGGCGCAAGTTTGTCTGCTTCTTGCGCCGGGGTTGTGGTGACGTCAGAACGCCGAGCTCTCTGATTGGCTACGATTGGAAGGTTAGTGGGTAGGCCTCAATGCTAGCTGCCTTGAGGTCTACCCACTATTCCTTCGACCAGAGCCAATCAGAGCTCGGCATCGTTCTGACGTCACAAAGACGGCGAGCGCCATAACGAAGGACTTTAGGTCTTGCCTGATTGGCTTTCGTCGGATCGCAGCTTTGGCTGCGGTTAGGCCTAAAAATAAAAGGAAGCATAGTCGCGGCGGACAGCTTACGCAAACGCGGGGCGTTACTTATTATGTTAATTCACGCTTTCTTCTTCATGATTGGTCCTTTGGTGTTTATTATCTGCAAATTCCGCGATCTGATTGGCCGAGAAGCTCTCATGAGATGCTGCTGAGGTACGCGCCACGTCCTGATATCACTATCAATGCGTTCTACACGTTCTGTGAAAAAAGAAAAATTGCAAATATTATGCATCAGCTGATAGTTTAAATAAACTTAGTTATAATTTTTTCTTAAAATTACATAGCGCTTGTAGGGCATCGTGGTATACTAAACAAACATTAAAAAATTCTGATAGGACTTGTCCTAACGTAAAAAAAAAATGGTTTGCCAGTAGTAACTCGCAACATCGATGATGCTGTTTTTTCAAAGGTGATAAAGGAATGTTTTGTTTTAAGCAAATAAAGAAACAAAACCACCTTAGTGAGATTTTTGTAAATATTTTGCTCATTGGAGCAACTTTGTTTCGTTGTACAATCGTTACAGACATCTGAAGAAACGCAGCGTGTGACTTACCCGTTGCAAAAATATTTATACACTTTTAAGAGATATTTCTATAGAAAATAGTGCATAGAGACTGTAGATTCTAAAAAAAAGTGTGCATTTGTTTATCTGCTATCTATGGCTTTTTGGTTAATTTTTTTTTAAAGTTTCGATAGAACATAGTGTACAGAGATTGGATAGAAATTGTATAAAAAATTTATAGTAATTCTAGCTCTTTTCTATAAACAATTGGTCAGTTTTTCACCCACAAATAATCCTGAAAATTACTTCTAGGTTTCTCACAATTCATCCATAAAAACATGCACTTGCCACTTTCCGTGTGCACATACGCGGAAACCACAAATGCACACGCCGTGGTGCACTCACAACACAAGTAACTCGGTAATGTCGACTCATCCAACACCCCAACGCTTGAAAGGAAATCACTCAAACGAGGACCACCCCAGAAGTTATAAAGGATTACAAGTATGTGGCTCACTTCTCGCCAATAATAAATACGAAATGTGGTTTCAAAGGGTTAGTGAGCTGTGTCTCTACAACTGTAAAGCCTTTCAGGACGCAATAATTATTTGACAGTCGTAAGAAAAGAAAAAAAAAAGACAGTTTGCGCAAGGTGGTTTCAACTGGGTGTGATGTCGCTTTTCTGCGCTGCATTCTATCCAGTCTACAGTCTATAAAAAGATAGATACAAATATATGGCGACAAAGAAAAAAGTTTATTGAGACGTGGTGATGGAAATTTATAGCATTTCTAGGGCTCGTACATTAAAAACTTAATTTAAAAGAAAGTCTGTCGAAAATCTTTTGAAAGCTTTTCGATACGACGTGACTGGACAGGAAGTAGAAAGAGTCGTTAAGATGTGGATAGGATTCATACAGATCCCCTGTTTCTTGCTACGAGATTCTTTAATCCGTGTTTTGATCGGCTGATGCTGCGACCTCTATTGACTGGGGAAGGATAATAAGTTGCTTGACAGTCACCACTCTGCGTTTCTTCGGATGTCAAAGAAATATAAATAGGTCTTGAGTTGTATGCTGTGTATTCCAATTGTAAAGACTGTTTTTTATTCATGTGATATGAGAGTGACTTAGTGAGATCCTTCTTTCTTTGCTTTGCTTTATTGTTTGTTGAACTGACCGCTTCCATACGTGCGTCAATCTAGTTTTCATGTGTTTTATTCTTTGCAAATTACGCTGTAGAAGAAAAAAAAAGACAACAGGGGTAAAACGGGAGTCGTCAACGACGTTGTGTGTGTACCGTTTGTGTCGTCATCGAAAATGGACGAACGATGTGTGACGTCATCAAATACCGACGGTGTGGTGGTGGTGGTACTACTGCTACTACCCGTGCTTAGGCTTCACGGCTGTCGTCTGCGAAAGGACCATATGGGACGACAGGTCACGTGACAGACGCCCGGGTGTGTGCTGCTCAGAAGAAGAAAGAAGGAAACTCCGCGGGACACCGTCATTAGGGTGCAAAGTTCCTCATCACAGATCGACAATAAATCACTAAAATAAAAACGGAGACAAAGCGAGACAGGTAATGTTGTTACTTTTGTACAGGTAAGTTGCTTTCTCTGTGTATATCGTAAGGACCGGTTCTCACATTGTCGTTTGAGTGGGATCCACTGCGACCGATCAAACGGAGATACACTAGCGCCATCTATCGCGTAGCCCAGGAACATTCTGTCCTGCCTATATATTTTTATACGTTTTTTACGAGTACTAATTTTTATTTCTTTACCGTCGGCTTAAAATAGTTGTGCCAACGTTATAAGCGACCATTTCTCTCAAATGGTGCATGGATTTGATTTCACAAAAACTCCAGGGTTTAAAAGGTTTCATGGTAAGCGCAGGTTGTAAATGTTTCGGGTCTCCCCTGTAGATGGCGCCTGACCTGCACCAAAATGGAGGCGCCCCCAAGATCATTAGAAAATGAAGTGCTAATGCTGTAAGCGTAGTTCATTCAGGGGTGGGGAGGGAGGGGGAGGTTAGAATGGTTTGGCAAGAAATGTCCTACTACGTGTCGATTGGTTACTCGAGGTGCCTATAGACCTTTCCGGAAAAAAAAATCCATAAGACCTCTCGTCGACCCTCAATTGCACCAGGCGCGGAGCATTGTGGGGCAGTTTCGATGTACGCTAGGACCACGGCTCGTAAGGGTTTCGTACGTCTTGAAAGGGGGCTCAATTCTCTTTTTTTTACCACTGAAATTTTATAACGAAAGAAAAGACAAAAACAGACCGAACACATAGCGAAGCCAAAACATACCTTCTTTTTTTTTTCTTTCTTACCGTCCCTTTTTTTTTTGGCGTTCTGAAATCGTAAAATGCTAAGCCAGCATGAACTGCTCCCTTCTATTCATGTGTACTCCTTACCCCTTCGTATATCGGATTACCGTATCGTCGAAAAGACGACGGGAGGCGCTGCGTATTCCCGGGATGGTCTATTGTGAGCAGTCACCCTGAGCTTGTGAACCACACGTGGGATCCAGAGCGTGTTATAACACTGCCGTCGTTTTTCGCACAGTACTCTAGCATCCTTGTGTGTGTACAATGTATTACGCATTAATAGCACAAGCTTTATTCTTGCCATCGGGTTTCACAGTGGATGATAACAGGACGTTGAGTTTAGATATTTATGGTGTCCTCCAATGACCATGTGATGGCATCTGTATTACCTAATCAACAACTAATAGTGCGATGTCATTCTAATTTCTGGAGAGTAGCCCAACGGCCCTTTTACTAGTATTTTTTCTAGTAAACTGGCAAAAACGTCTTAGTTCAAATAATTTAGATAATCGTGATCTAAGTTAGACAATACTGAAAGTATAAACACAAAGACGGGACCAAACGACACCTCTTTCGTGTGTCTTTTTTGTGTTTATATTTGCGCTTACACTTTCAGTAACGCCTAATTACAACCAACGTGTTGAACTCTTTCTAAACTTGAAACAGACATACAGCAACCATTCATTACTGATTAGCCAAGCGTGGCGCAGCTGATTAACGCCTGATTCACTGCATGCGTACTATAAAATTAACCGCATAGACACGTTATTAAAAAAAAGAAAACCCAACCAAAGCCTCGTAAAACAGGAACATCGAAAAACCGAACCTCATGAATTGACGTGACGTCATAGCTCCCCGTTCAGCGGGCAGCATACCATCGCTATATCTCTTCACGCCGCGTTAACTTTTCGTGTCAACGTCGTCACAGACCAGTGGAACCATTGTCGAAAAATCGGGGAGAAAAAACCACCGAAAAACAAAACAAAAAACATCACTCCTTTCCCTAACTTATGAACCAAACCCCATCTCATAAATAACCATTTCAACGTAGCGAGCCTTTTGACACCCATGGTTGCCGCTCCTTTTAACCCCGCATAAGTTAAGAGAGGAGAAAAAGTGCGGTAGCAAAAAAAAAAAAGCGCGGCTACCAACACTGGGGAAAGTCAGTTTCCCGCCGCATTAGCTCTTATTTCAAGCTTTGACTGTTAGTGACTTCAGCGCCCCCTGGGATGCACAAGTGACGTCATCATATTTTTTTCTGCACCCACCTTTCTTTCTTGTGTTTTATTTGCATATAGTGTTTTTTTGTAATGCGCTCGACAGTAAGGTTATTTTGTTCGCTCAAAAAACATTGCTTTATTTCCAAAATAAAGTTTGCGCAACGTAAGAATTCTTTACATATACCTATATAACAGTAGCGTTAGCGAGTGATGGAACAGTAAACATGTAGGTTCGTATCTTAATTAAGAGGTAAATTGAGAATACAATCACACGACATTACAAGGTTTAGGTGCTGCAATGTACGTATAGACATAGACGTAAAGTTAAATAAGAATTAAAAAACAATAACATGAAATACATTAAAAATAATTCAAATAAAAAAATTAAAATAAGAGTTAAAAAAACAGGCTGCAGGGCTTTCCTACACACATACGCACGCAAATACGATAGGTGACGTCAAGCACACTGAAGAGTGTTAGTAGACCGTTCCGCTCCGAAAACGATGGCCGATACCCCGCCGACACCCTTGGGCATGCATCATATCGTTATCGGAAATAAGGGAAACGACCTACCGAAAATATATACTGTAAGCAAGTGCCTTTTCGCTTGCTTACAATAAAGATAACATTATTTTAGATTGCATACACCAAATAAAAACCACTCTATTTCTTTTTAACAACAAACGTGCCGTAACAAAAAGAAAAGAAGAAAAAAGTACGAACGCGCGTAAAGGACGTGTGTATAGATGCAACGCTCGTACAGAATAAGTGTGCATAGATGGAATGCGCGTAGGAGCATACATAGCGTTAGCGTCACGCATACGAACAAAGCACGTGACCGGATTCCCGAAAAGGGACGTACTCTAATGCGGGAGTAACACTTTACACGCTCCCCAGGGGAGCTACCGGGCCGAATGCACCCCGATGTGCGTAGGAGAACAACGAAGCGTGCACACCGCCGGCTGTTCCTACGCATCCTCAATAGCAGCAAGAAGAGGAAAAAAATAGGGAAAGGGGGGGGGAGAGTTGTAGCGAATCAGAGTGGGCAGAAGGTTGGGTGGTGTAGGCATCGCAAGGGATTCATAACCCCCAGCTACATCATCCCGTGGAATTCCCTGGTGGCAACGGAGGAGTAGTAGTTTGGCGGGGATGCGTTTGCTCGTCGCCTTCTCTGCCTAATGGAGCATGATACGGCAATTTGTGAGCTCGAGGTGCGAGGCGGGAGAGAGATCCGCTATACAATGAAAAAAGAAAAACAAAGGTGCAGTACGAAACAACGCGAAATGGGAATGCACGCGCTAGAACAAAATATATATATATATATATAGGAAAGGACGTCCAACCGCAGTGGGGAATGCAGAAAAGATACCTTTGGTAGTTAGGCGTTTTTTTTAGGGATGTTGAGAGCGTCGACAGATGTTGCTGGTTGTGAGAATAGCGGCTCGTCGAGCTGTATAAAAAAAGAGAGAAAAAAAGACCGGTTGACACACGCATCATGGCGAACAATTAACAGTAGAAACGACGCTAATGACGCAGCTGACTTCAACGTAACTTAGCACTGATACAGCGCTGCATAGCAAGGCTCAGCGATATTTTCAGAGTTTACAAATAGCGGCTAAGGAGAGCGATGTGTTGCATGTGTGACATCTGGACCTTAAATGCTGCTGTAACGTAACTCAACACTGATACAGCGCTGCATAGCAAGATAGGGATATATTAGATTACAAATAACGCTAAGGAGCGTTCTAGTGCAGTGTGCCACGGGCCAATCTATCGGATAAGATTAGAAGACCCTTCGGGTCACCGTATAACTAGACTGAATATTGTGCAGTTTTGGCGAAATTAAACTTGCTCAATATTTATCTAAAGCGCGCGCTTTTAACATCGACAGATTTATTACGGGCTCACCGTGAATAAATGATGCGTAAAGAATAAATACATCTATACATGCTTTGACTGATAGTAATCCATTTTTCTAATGGTTTGCTGCATGAGAACATGAAGCGCAGTACATAATCTCGTGAATGTAGATTAGCCTCTCTTTTTTTCTATTCAGCGTCAAATATAATTATAAGAGGCAATTCTATCTGGATAGAATTCACTGTAGTCTCTCAAGAAAAGTTGGCAGATCAAACAGTTCTAAGCTTAACCTACTCTAAAAACAGATGGCGTAGGCGTACTCATTAAATGTTCTAGTTTGCATGATAACTTCAATTCTAGATTGAACCACAACAATGAAGGGTAATATTTGTTTACACGCAGCGTGATGGGATTGGTATTCGTATGGCCTCAATGAAATACAAGTTATAACGCCGCTTCACTTGGTAAAGTCCAAACTGCCCCTGTGATAACTTACAAATATCTGCATGGGGATTTTTATTCCCTCAATTAATGAGCATGATGCACACGTTTTCCCTGGAGGACGCTTTGAAAGCGCACCTGTGCGAGGGCCCTTCGAAGCAGTCTAGGTTTTTCCTGCAGTCAGCTTGAAGGCCAAACGGGGAAACGGGACGACGCTCGACGTTGTCGCCACAAAAAACGTAATCAACACGATTTCCTCCTTTATGTGGTGAATTTAAGATACTGATATGGTGCTCAGGTGCGGAAAATACTTCAAAAATATATCGCAATACAAATACAAAGTAGTACTTCGACAAATTATTTTAATTACAAATCCAACTAAACTGTTAGAGGTTGTTAGAGGCCGGGCTTAAGCCGCACGTCCGGGAGCTTCCTGGCTCGTGACGACGACCATTCCCCGAAGTGAAGAACCCAGGGGTCCAGTGGAGGTGGGAGAATTGGTAACGTAACGAACGGTTTAATTACATGGTTGCGATACAGTCGTCAAATCCGAGAGAACTCCTGAGCAGACTCGCGCTCCGCCTTATATAGGGGTCCGTTTTCTCCCTCACTCCCCGCCAGGGCAGCAAGTGCGCAGCAGCAACCCGCCGTCAAGTGCGTCGTAGCAAGGTCCGCCGCGTCGTAGCCAGCAGTGCG
This sequence comes from Ixodes ricinus, assembly GCA_037355805.1. Taxonomy (NCBI): domain Eukaryota; kingdom Metazoa; phylum Arthropoda; class Arachnida; order Ixodida; family Ixodidae; genus Ixodes; species Ixodes ricinus. The sequence goes on from JAZHYW010050217.1 coordinate 107,953, forward strand.
TCGTAGCCAAAGTTCTCCGCAGTTAGGCCAGGCCTCTCTCCCCTTCCGGAGCGCACCAAGCCGCACGCACGCACACACGTCCCGTTGACGTCACGGGCGCGTTGAGACCTGTCTCCGCAGGCGCAGACACGTAGGCGACGGTTCCGTACTCGTCGGGACTCGTTTCGCGTAGGCCCCGTCCAGCAGGCGACGTTCCCGGACAGATCATGACTCGTTTCCGCAGCGTTGAAACTCGGAAGAAGGTCGCCGAAGGTTCCATTCTTAACAGCCCCTCCGGGGCCAGGGAAACCTCGAAAGGCCGGTGGTACAATCGCTGGCCTGAAGAGGTGGGCGTGGAGTAGGCCTTGAGAAGACGCTGCAAGCACCCAACAAACTCCCAAACCTCTTACAACGGAGGCATTAGCGGAAACGTCCCACACAACACCACGCCACACCGCAGTCAAACGCTCGGAATTCGCCAGAGACCCGCCAGACTGGATTACGGATTACCATAATTTGCCAAAACAATGCGAATTGACCCGCTGTCGCCAAAACAAAACTCATTTTTCCAACGAGGTCACAATGAACAAAATACAAAAGACAAAAACTCTTTGCAATTTGTGAGGTCCTTTTGGGGTTTTAACGAAGTGCCCCCACTTAGATCCTCATTCCCGTGGATGACGAAGACCTCTGAGATCATCCCTACTGTTTTTCGTGATGCCAGAAAAATCTGCTCAACCCATCGGCATTGCCGTTAAATTTGCCTTTCCTTTTTCTTGCCCTGAAGTCGTAGTGATCGATTTTCACGTGATTTCTAGACGTGAAAATGCGGTCCTTATAGCGCCGATAAAACAATCCGCCTTTTTCATGCCCCGTCACATTGGTCCTAGCAATCTCCTGAGCTGTACCGCGAAACCCTGACACACTAGGGTCGCTCTTCTGCTCGACTGTCAAAGACACTCCGTCTGCTCGTAGCAGAGGACCAAAGTTACGTGACGCCGGAGCTACGAGAGATCTTTCACTGATCCCGTCTTCCTCCGCCTTTTTCGCCGGCTCGTTGGGACGGCGTACACTTTCTAGTGCTACGAGGTCAGGCTGTTCTACAACCTGGTCCCTCTCATCCCGTTTCTCTGCCTCGAACTCTGGTAGTGCCTGCTCCCCGACAGCTGCCTCTGGCTCTGGATCACTCGTCAACAAAGGGGCGAGCTGACGCGATTTGGACCTCGTACCTGACTGAACTAGTCCCTCTCCCAGTTGTTGACCCCTCTCGCGCAGCAGGAATTCTGACCGGTTAGAAAACAAATAAGGATACTCCAACGGGACTGTTTGCGAGACAGCCGCCTCTGTCACTAGCTCTCCGAACGGGCCAGTTATCCTTACCGTCGCCATAGGCAGACAGACACTGTGCTTTTCGAGCAGCTGCTTGATCCAAACTACCTTTCCAGTAAAATCGGATGTCGTTACATACGACGGATGAACAACGTCCATCGTCGCTGCACTGTCACGAAGCACCCTGCACGGCTTTCCGTTTACCTGGAGCTCGTGAAGATAGGGACGAAGGAGCTCCAGGTCCTCGTCACTACCGGTCACGGTCGAGAACACAACCCGCGGTTTCTTACATCTGGCCGCTGTGTGTCCCGGCTCCTGACAGTTGTAGCACAGGAACGGCTTCCTTGCCTCGAACTGCCCTGTTTGGCTTTTCCGCGCCTCGTCTCCGTTCGAGTGTTCTGCGCTCTTTTCTGGGACCTTTTGTCCTGCTTCGGGCTTCTCGGGCCCGTTTTCTCGCGAGCCGTTTCCCTGTCGGAAGGTCTTGCGCTGATCGCTCCGGCCGGGTTCGCTTTCCTCTCCGCTCAGCTTTCTACGCGTTGCGTACTCCTCGGCTAGCTCAGCGGCCCTTTCGACAGAGTCGACTCCTACCCTGTCCTGCACCCAGAGCTTGACTGACTGCGGAATGCTACGAAAGAACTGTTCGAGGCACACACACTCGACTACCTTGTCTCGGCTTTCGTACACTTCCTCGCTCTTCAACCATTCTATCAAATTGGTTTTAAGCCCGTAAGCGAATTCCGAGTAGCCCTCGCTGCTCTTTTTGGATGCGTTTCTAAACCTTTGACGGAACGCCTCGGCAGAAAGGCGGTACCGTTTCAAAAGGCTGGACTTCACCTTGTCGTAGTCGTCCGCGTCTCCAGCACTAAGGCGCGCGACAACCTCTGCAGCCTCACAGGGCAACAAAGTCAAAAGCCGTTGCGGCCACGTTTCTGGGGCGAAGCTCAACTTCTCACATGTCCTCTCAAAGTTCACTAAGAACAGGCCCACGTCTTCCCCAACTTTAAACGGCTGCATGAGCTTCTTCATTTGATACGACTCGGTCTCACTTGCTCGCACCGGAGTCCCAACTCTACTGTTCTGTGAGTTTAATCGCTGTTGTTCCATCTCTAACTCTAACCTTTTTAGCGCTGCTCGTTCCTCTCTCGCTGCAGTCTGCTCCCGTTCCTCTCTCGCCGCAGCCTGCGCTCGTTCCTCTCTCGCCGCAGCCTGCTCCCGTTCCTCTCTCGCTGCAGCCTGCTCTCGTTCTCGTTCTCTCCTCTCGCTGCAGCCTGCTCCCGCTCTCGTTCCTCTCTCGCTGCAGCCTGCTCCGCTCTGTTCCTCTCTCGCTGCAGCCTGCTCTCGCTCTCGTTCCTCTCTCGCTGCAGCCTGCTCCTGCTCCTCTCTCGCTGCAGCCTGCTCTCGTTCTCGTTCCTCTCTCGCTGCAGCCTCGCTCTTAGCGTTCAGAAGCAGTTCCCACGCAATTTTAATTTCCTCTACTTCTGCGCTCTCTGAAATCGCTTTACTGATCTCAGATTTCTTCATCTTTTGCTCCACCTCCACACCCAATTCTTCACATAAACAGAATAAATCTGTTCTCAGTAACCTCATTAGATCCATGATCGCTGCTCTTTAGCTTTGGCTTTGTTCTAAAACTTGTCGCGAGGTTGTACCTAAACCTAGCGCACGAGTCAAACACTAAGGATTCCCAGCAGTTCAAAATTAATTACCCATAATCTGAAGCCTGGCGAATCTCAAAGCAAAGTCCAAACGCTCACCCGCAGATGTAGCACGATGTCGCATGGTCCGATCCCAACCGCTGCCAACCAGTTGTTAGAGGCGGGGTTTGATGCCGCACGTCCGGGAGCTTCCTGGCTCGTGACGACGACCATTCCCCGAAGTGAAGAACCCAGGGGTCCAGTGGAGGTGGGAGAATTGGTAACGTAACGAACGGTTTAATTACATGGTTGCGATACAGTCGTCAAATCCGAGAGAACTCCTGAGCAGACTCGCGCTCCGCCTTATATAGGGGTCCGTTTTCTCCCTCACTCCCCGCCAGGGCAGCAAGTGCGCAGCAGCAACCCGCCGTCAAGTGCGTCGTAGCAAGGTCCGCCGCGTCGTAGCCAGCAGTGCGTCGTAGCCAAAGTTCTCCGCAGTTAGGCCAGGCCTCTCTCCCCTTCCGGAGCGCACCAAGCCGCACGCACGCACACACGTCCCGTTGACGTCACGGGCGCGTTGAGACCTGTCTCCGCAGGCGCAGACACGTAGGCGACGGTTCCGTACTCGTCGGGACTCGTTTCGCGTAGGCCCCGTCCAGCAGGCGACGTTCCCGGACAGATCATGACTCGTTTCCGCAGCGTTGAAACTCGGAAGAAGGTCATGAAGGTTCCATTCTTAACAAGGTGTACATAAATACATGACACAAATCCAACGAGAGATTTTTATAATTTTCCAATTATATTGAGTTGAGATTGATTGAGTTTTATAGGCGCAAGAGCGTCTACTGCTATAGGGCGCCAAAATTTGCGGCTGCTTCAAGAAACAGTTTCTAAAGAAGAAAGAGGGCTCTAGTGGCCAGAGATATAATAAAAGGATTGACACGAATCTGTGTATAGATAATGTGGATGGAAGTTTTTAAAATTGCAAAGGTAGTTTAAAGTCGGCATAAAAGTCCAGTGCTTTTTAGGAATTTAGAAATACAGGTCAAGCTTTTATAAAGGTTCCTCTCCAGGCAGAAGAGCAAGGTGTAGAGGCATCTGAAGCTGAGCAAATCTGGGAGATATGGTATTGGCAATATCTGTAACGTGCGGGGCACTCAAGAAGGATATGCACCTACGCTTAATGGTTCTCAAGAGTGTTCGCATGCAGGTGGATTTTCTCGGCGAAGCAGATACCCATGTCAAATGCGGCAATCTCTTAACCGACAAAGGACGAGCTCAGAAAATTGGTTCCTGTGATGGGCACTCGCCCACTCACTAATCGTAGCATCGGCTTCACAACATGAAGTTTGTTGTTGCGTTTCGCGGGTCCATTTCTCTTGACATTTACACCTGATGCTTTTTTTTATGGTCGCTTTGTAGCCTTGGTAGGGTATGTCGTGAATCTCAACATTCCCTGGTATCACATGTGGATGCGGAACAGGTACCAGCAGCCTCATTGCCAGGTATACCAACGTGACAAAGCACCGCAAAAGACTGTCTGCAATTTGTTTTCCACAACTGCAGCAACCACTTCATGTTGTAGCTGAGTGAATTATAGGTTTTTTTTTGCTATTTCCAGGGGATCTGAGTGCTCTCAGAGCACTTAATGAATCAGTGTAAACTACAAAGTATAGATGCCTATTTTTGATAATAATGGTCTGTGGCCAATATTAAACCGTATAACTCAGCAGTCAAGATAGTTGCACTAAAATTAACCTTCCGCACGCATTTACGTGATGATCCAATCACGGAAAAGCATTCATAGGAGTCGGTTTTTGTGCCGTCAGTGTGAAAGCAGGTATAGTCTTTATACGTATCTTGTAGCTGAAAGAATTACTGTTTTAAAACCTCTGGTGGGGAATTTTCCTCTGAGTGACAAGTCTGTGATGAGCAGACTATGTTCCCATGGTGCCACTGTTCCCAAAAGCTGAGCAAAAGGTGGGTTTGTCTGAGGGCTAGCCGAGAGAGCCGCTGTCTTGTTCCGCAATGGAAAGGAAGGCTTGATGGTGGGCTTACTTTGGAAGGTTTGTTCAAAACGCGTGTCCCTCGACTAGTTCCCGACACGGATGTTGTGATACGGACCGTATCCTAAGGGAATACATGAGACTATAGGACAGCTCGACCTTTCCCATCTAGAAACATTTCACTTAGCTTCACCATTGAGACTCAACACAGGGGATGTACGAACACGCACCGGTAGAACTGGCAAGTCGGATCCCTGAGTGATGGATTAGCATCCAACATTTTTCAGTGTTGATGCACTAGCTGATTCATAAACCAAACATCTATAATCTAAGCGTGACCATACAATCGACCTATAAATTCTTAGCAGGCACAATCGATCGGAACTCCAAGTCATGGAGCGAGAACTCTCAGAATATTAGGGATTTTATGGCATCTTAGTTTTAACATTTTGATACGTTGGCTGAAAGAAAGCTTAGAGTCAAATATAAGCCTTAGATAATTTATATTCTGTTTTTTATCTGAACTGGTGCACTGTATATGGTCAACGAAGGCATCGGTATCACACCACGTTTTCGTGACAAACAAACGCAAGCAATTTCTCGGCGGAGAACTCAAGACCGTTATTGTCAGCCCATCGTGTCACATTATTAATAGTTAGTTGAATACGGCATTCGCAAATCGAAAGGTTACATGAAAAAACAGCTGATCTGGAGGTCATCAACATACAGCGAATAGTGGACTGATGCGCAGTACGGCACGCGCGACAGAATTGATTTTTATACTCAAACGAAGTAACACTTCAGCGCCTGCGGAACACCGTTTTCCCGTACCAACCATCATAAGTGTGCAGACCCCAGCCTTACTCGGAAGCTGCGTCTACCTAAATAGCTCTCAATGGCATCTAAGATGAGGCGCTGGATTGCAATGTCAATTAAGTCACTCAAAATTCCATACCGCCAAGCAGTATCGTATGCTTTCTCGAGATCGAAACACACAGGAGGCAGTAGTGTCTATTGACAAAAGCATCTCGGACAGTTGTCTCCAATTGATCCAATAGATCCTGTGTCGAGCAGAATGAGCGGAAACCGCACCGGTATCTATCCAGGATGCAATGTCTTTCCAAGTGCTGCATCATTCGTCTATCAATCATTTTTTTCGAGGGTTTTACAAAAGCAGCTTGTAAATGCTATTGGCCTGTAAATATTAGCAGCATCTGAGTTCTTGCCTGGTTTAAGTAGAGGGATAATTGTAGCCGTTCTCCATGCTGATGACAAACGTCCCTCCTCCCATATTCTGTTGAAGAGGTATAAAACCAGATCGAGTGCAGATGGGTGCAGAGGATTCAAGATGAAGTAGTGGATGCCGCCAGGCCCAGCTGCCGAGGGTATGACACCATGAAAGGCCGATCTAAATTCAATATGTGAAGGATCTATTATACGGCGCCCGTGCTCCACCAGGGGCCTTTATGGTCCTGGATTCTTTCTGCTATTTTAGCCGAAAAAAACGTTGGTGAATAGTGCCTGGAATTTGAAGCAAACTCGAAATGTTCTCCAAGAATATCGGCTTGTTCCTCTAGACTTTCTGGACAGGTTCCAGTTGCATTGCAGGATAACAGGGGGAATGGCGAAAGCACGATCGTGATCCATTGATTTTGTTAATTTGGTCCCAACCCTCTTTCGGGAATGTGTGGCTATTTATTCTTGTCGCATACCCTCGAAAACTTGTTGTTTTCGATTGCCGATGAATGTACCGTGTACGGGTTTTCATTTGCTTAAAATGAAGAAGATTGCTTGATATCGAATATTGTAAAAATATGCTCCATGATTTTTTTTCTTTTTTGTGTGTGTGTGATTTTGAGCATTTTAGTTTCCCCAATACTTGGGACGGCGTGAGAGTATGTCCTGAGGTCATGGGAATTGCAACTATGGCTGCCTGAAGGATGCAGTTCGTCAAGTGTTCGTTCACTCCATCAATTGAAAGCTTCTCAAGAGGTGTGCATGCAGAAGTGAGAATTGGCTGAATTCTGAAGCCAGTTTGCCTTCTCAAATTTCCGGCGGTAGTTCGGGTGGCGAGGGACACACGTGGGTTATACCGTCTTAAAACAATCGGCATGTGGTCACTGCTTAGAAGGATTATCTGTAACCTGCCATGAAAACCGTGAAAATAAAATAGGTTCACTAATGGAGAGGTCAATTTATGTAAATGAGTATGTGGGTACACTAAAATATGTACATTTATTTTTGTTAAACAGACACAAATTTGTAGACAAAATAAACCGTTCAACTATTGCTCCACGCGTACCGCGTCTAGCACTGCCCCATAAAGAATTGTGTGCATTAAAATCACCCAGAATAATGACTGGATGGGGGAGTTGAGCAATGAGTAACTCAAGGTCTTCGTACCTTAAAGGGGCCCTGCAATGGCTTTTTTACTAATTTTTAATTTGCACCAAACCTGAGCGCACTGAACGTAGTAACTTAATGACACTTTTCTTTTCTCGAATTTCGATTTATTTTAGAAGTTATAGGCAAATTAAAATTACAAAAACAAGCAAAAAATAACCTCCTTCATGACGTCCTTGGTTGCTTGAGTGGCCGTGAACTAGACGAGGGTGGTGAGCTGAGCGAGCGCTCACGGCTGCCGTACTCCGTGTCGACGGCGCGAGAGGGCGCCACTAAAGCGTGTTCTGGATAGGCTGTATGTAGCGGGCAGCTAGAGCGGCTCTCATTGCATTTGCTGCGCGATTAAACACAAATTCGGCATGACACTTCATTGGCCACAAACGACAGCAAACACGGGGTAAAGATCAGTTCAGAATGGGAGCCACTTCGCGCTGCCATGCCGCGAAACAGCCAAACCGCAAGACAAAGCTGCTCACCGAAGGCCTTGGGAACGCTCAGAGCCGGCCGGGTCCTTCGGTCCCTACGGCCGCTGCGCCGCCGCGTACATCCGGGACCTTTCCGTGTCGGCGCCTGATCCCACTACTCCTTTCTAGTAGGCGCCGCCTTTTTCCACCGATTGGTGGCGGGTATGTCGACGGATCATTTCTTGTTTCCGTACTTTATAAACTGCATTTGTTTCTTTTCTGATCTCAAATACTGAACAAAAACTACTTTTATAAATAATTGAAACGGTTCGCGCCACTTATATTTTGTATTTCGACTAAAAAGAAGCTTTTAGCGGCTCTGACCAGTAGTAAGCCCAGGACCTAAGACGTCACATTACGCGCGCTTTCGGTACCGCGGGTCGCCCCCGTCGGTGGAGGAGGTTTCCGCGTCGTCCGGTTAAAATATGACGCACTGATATTTGGTGACTCTCTCCGTGCCCGCTGGCTTGCCCGAACCCCAAGAGACGTGGAAACCGCAAAAAAGGTAGACGCTTAATTATGATTGCAGGGCCCCTTTAAATGAGAGTTTGGAGGAATGTAAAGTGAACAAAAGGTTACAAGGCGGTCTGCCAAAGTGCGAACAGCCACTGCTTTCAAGGCGGTGTGCGCGGGAACCTGAAGACAAGCAGCTGATTTTTGCACTACTATGGCTTTCCCACTTGATGAGTGAGACGAGTGATCTCTATTCTTGCAGAAAAAATGAAAGTGCCTAAATATATTCGACTGACTCTCATTCAGGTGAGTTTCCTGGAAACACACTGCCAGTGGACGATATTCCTCCAAAGGAGAACAAACATTGTCATAGTTATGCAGGAGACCTCGGCAGTTTCTTGAATAAGACTCATTATCGGTAAGAAGTTTGAATCTCAGGACCTCGAGTTCGTAGCCCTAGCGCAGGAGCAGCTAAAGCTGTAATGCACCACTCACAAGGTGGTGTTCTAAGGAAACACCTAAAAAGAATATAATAAAAAATGAGAAAGAACATGAATAGGTGTGGATTGACTCTGCAGGAGGGCAGTTCCGACCAAACCTTAGGGGAAAAACAAATAAAAGTGGTGCCCAGGCGAGAAAGTCGCCAATAGTCCTCTGGCTGATCTTTGTGGAGCTGCCCCTATTACCTCAAACGGGGCTTCGGGCCAATGTCACTGGTGAGGGAGTCGTCGTTATTCCTTTGTCTCAACTGATTCCTAAGAGTGAGTGGGGTAATGCAGGTTAGCGACAAAGAACATCGATTCTGTGAGGCGTAAGGAGTGTCGAGGAACATTTTTGGGAGAGTTGAAACAGCATCCATGAATAGGCACTTGCTATGGGCCAGTGTCTGACCCGTCGCTTTAGTCTCTTTTTGGGTCTACAACTTTTGACGATATTTTACCACCCTTCGAGGCAGGAGGAGGCTCCGGCGGACTGCTGGAGACATCCATTACCTCACCCTTGCGTTGCGAGGAAGATGAATGGCGCCCCTCAAGGCACTGTGACACTGTCAGCATAGTTTTCTCGCGAGAACGTTGGGGCAGACGGCGCGGAGGCTGTCGCGTTTGAGGGTGTGGTCTGAGTTGAATCCCTCTGTTCTTGAAGGACACCAGGTAAGACTTTGGGGCTTGGGGTTTGCGTGGGGCAGGAAGGTCTAAAAAGGCAGATCTGTGCCCCCACGGAAGTCATTGTCGGTGCAGCCCCCTTGCTGACCGCAGCGGCGTAGGATCCTCTCTGTAGGAACGAGAGGCGTTTTCGGGCTTCAATGTAGGTCAAATTTTCCTTGGTTTTCAATGTTAGTATTTCTTTTTTAAACTTTGGGGATGTGCGGAGGTTTGCAGGGTGGGCACCTGAACAGTTCACGCATTTGGAGATATCGCTTGCACAGTTGTCAGTAGGGTGATCGTTGCTTGAACATTTTCCGCAGGTTGTCCGTTCTCTACAAGTGGCTGCCCCATGTCCGAAACGCTGGCAGCTAAAGCAACGTCTCGAATTTGGGATAGACGGTCGAACCTTGCATTTGAGGTATCCTGCCTTGAACGCTTGGGAAAGGGTCGTGGAGTTAAATGTAAGCACAAGGTGCTTCGAAGGCATCTCTTGATCATCTCGACGAAAGATAATAAGCTTCACTACCATCACACCCTGGTTGCTGAGTCCTTCAAAGATATCACCCTCTGTGCTTTCTATCAAATCATCTCCGGAGATCACGCCCCGAATGGTGTTGAGAGATTGGTGTTGCGTTACTGTGACTTTGTGGTAAGCTACACTAGTAAGTCCAAGGATGGCTACACTTTGTTGCCCTGTATCAAACTCGACAAGGAAGTCTCCAAAGTGGAGCTTCTTTGCTTTTTAATATTTATCAACAGGTGATTCCACGGTATTTGCAACAAGGAACGGGGAGAGCTTTCCAACTGGTAGTTCGTATTCGCTGTGCATTACTAATAACTTTGGGAAGGCTTGAGCATTGACAGTAGTTTTCAAAAGAACGGTGTCTTCGGTGCGAAATGTTATCAGACATCAATCAGAAGGAAGTTTTGCTTTAGAACCCATAAAAAAAAGAAAATTTTCGACATCTGCGGTGTGCCGCCCACCATGGAGCCCAACATGGGAAACGGTAACGGCACATAACAAAAGTGGCTTTGTTGTGCACGTTACTCCAGTAGCACCTACCCAGATATTATACACACGGGAGGGCCTAGACTAGCGTCTTTCTCCACTCAAGGTTGGCCCTTGCCGCCAAGAAGGTGAAAAGGAAATGAAAAGAAACGAGAAAGGAAGAGCATAAGTAAAGGTGGAAGTGAAAGGAGTAAAAGGGTAGTAAGAATAGGAGGTAACTGACTGAGTCATCCTTGCCGGGCCATACCAGGACATCCGTCTATGAGAAGCAGGTTCCAAAGTGGTGCATTTCCTCACCCGGGGGCTCCGAAGGGTCCAAACCTGCCCCGGGTTCGGCTCAACCACCAGGATGCCCTTTTCCCCAGACACGGGAAAGCCACGGACAGCCAGACGTGGACGGGCGTGTCGGCATTGCTCGAGGTCCTTGGTGACGTCACTCAACCAAACACCTACTGACGCAGGTGCCCGCTGCGGGGTTCAAATACACTGACAGATTAATTTTGTTCCCATAGCATCGCATCAAAAATTTATATTTGACCCCGTGTAAAAAGAAATGAGCCTATAGTCAGTTTTCGATCGAAAGGAGGGAAGGGAAGGAGGAAGCTGACGGAATGCTGGAGAGAAGAGGAGAAAACCACCTCCTCTCTTCAGCATTCCGTCTGCTTCCTCCTCCCCAGCCAGAAAACTTTTCTTAACCTGTCACTGACTTTTACATTAAACCCATCTTATGAGTTTAATGTAAAATTTGTTTGTCATGAGACAAGCGGGTACAACATAAGAAAACACCATGTATTCAGTACGAGTCTAATCTGAAAGGCTCAGTTGACGTAATACATAAATTTCAAACAACATGTCGTTAATGTGACATCTAAAAAAAAATTAGGTCACCCGAAATCACAGTAATCGTATACCTACCCCATTCATTCCTTGTGCTACTCTCCATTTTTGTCTTCCATGCTGATTATAAGCAAAGCGCAGCAAGTTTCATGCTCTTTGCACACCACTCCCATTGCGTCGAGTGCATAATATCACATTTGATTACAAAGAACAGTTAATAAAATTGTATTTGTACAGTATTTTAAATACTCAGTTTTTAGTATATTTTGCAATTGACAAATACGTTAGCCAGTACGTAAATAGATACGATATAAAAATTACTCAAAGTATTTGAAATGCACATCTTAAATGCCTGTATTTGAAATAGTGCCGATCCATGTGTTCATTCAAGATAAATTATTTCTTATTATATCAAAATTCACATGTTTCAAACGCAAACAAAATTTAGTTTTTGTTTCATCTGGCGATATTTTTGCGATAACTACTTCGCACAACACATGAACTATGCGCTAAGAGTAACTTATTTTGATATAATTTTAAACAATATTTAATTAATTAATATATACTGCAGCCCCGTTGGATGCCATTGCAGGGTGGGGACTACGAGAAAAGGGCTATCGTTCAAAATATAAAAAAGGCACACAACATAAAACAACATAAACCTCAACATCAACCGCTGTCAACGGCACACAGAAATTCATCAGGCGATAGTAATCCAATATTTCCGGGAAGTAAGTTCAAATTTCAACTGTTCGGGTAAAGAAGCTGTATTGAACATTTTGGTACGTACAAAAAAGGGTGAAATATTCAAGTCGTGGTGGCTCTTTTTAAATGTAGCATTAGAACAGTTTAGATATGAACATAAATGAGGGGAAACGAGATGAGTTAATTAAAACGTAGAGGAACTTCGCATATTCGGAGCGACGACGCACGGAAAGAGGACTCGGACCTAATATGGTAAAGTTAGAGATTGGTGAGTATTTGCTCTCATGGCGGCTAAAAATGAAAAGTACTGATTTTTGCTTCTGGGTTGACTCAAGATTTTTTAATATTTTATTGTTTATAAGGATTCTAAATGATTGAACCGTACTCGATGACAGGGCAAGTTAGTGTTTTCTATGTCAGAAGTTTAGTATTTCGCGGGGCAACAAGTAAAGTGCGCCACAGGTAACCGAATTTGTTTTGTGCTTTGCTACATGCTAATTAAATATGTTTAGACAAATACATTTCGTGTGTGAAGAGAGGTTCAAGGTACTTGCATTCAAATACTCTTTGCAGGGAGAAATTGTTCAATAAAAAAGTGGACAAGTAACGAAATGAACTCTTAGAAAAAGTGAAAGCCGTTTACAACTCCTGTAACGCCGAATTAGAGCGCAGCTCTTGAGGAGGAGGAGGGAAGGGTACGGAGGGGGGGGCAAGTGACCTCGGGGGGGGGAGGGGGGGTAACGTGACGTCACTGATGACGTCATCAATGATGATGACGATGACGATGCGGATGCCGATGACGTCATCAGTGACGTCACTGATGACGTCATCAGGGATGATGACGATGACGATGCGGATGCCGATGACATCATCAGTGACGTCACTGATGACATCATCGGCATCCGCATCGTCATCGTCATCACGTGACCTCGGGGGGTCACGTGACCAGGGGGTCACGTGACCTGGGGGGTCACGTCACTGATGACGTCATCGGCATCCGCATCGTCATCGCCATCATCACGTGACCTCGGGGGTCACGTGACCTGGGGACCACGTGACCTGGGGGTCACGTGACCTCGGGGGACCACGTGACCTGGGGACCACGTGACCTGGGGGTCACGTGACCTGGGGGTCACGTGACCTGGGGGTCACGTGACCTGGGGGTCACGTGACCTGGGGGTCACGTGACCTCGGGCGGTTACGCCGACGCGCGACGGCGACGGCGACGGCGACGCCGCTCAAGCCGGAAACGGGCGCCTAAGAGCTGCGCTCTAAAAGACAGGAGATGGGTTTAAAAGAATGTATTTCCATTTGCCAGATGTTACACTACGCGCAGAACCTGGAAAAAGAATTGTTAAGAAAAGTATAATCATCGAGGGAGTTAATAGTATTATGCAGGACGCAGTCGGCAGCGCTCTATTGAGACGTATTTTCGTGAGGATGTTATGAGGCAAATCGTTAATGTAAAGCAAAAAAGAAACGGACCAAGAACTGAGCCTTGCGTGACACCTATGACACATCGTTAATATTGAAAAAAAAAAAACTTGGACGAGTTAGAACACATTACGATGAGCGATAAAAAAGAAAACTAGCTATCCGATTAAGCAGGGAATGATTGTTCAGTATGACATTGAGCGTGTGCAAAAGTTCAGAGTGAGGAACCGTATCGAAGGCCTTGGATAAGTCTATGAATACTGCGTGCCCTTGGTTACCAATGTCGAGAGACTGAGTGATAACGTGAGTGAATTCAGTGAGTTGTGAAATGGTACTGTTCCCCCGTTGAAAGCCACGCTGTAAATCACATAAGATGTTGTTAGTTTCTAGATAATACATGATATGTTTGTAGATGATATGTTCTAATAATTTGCACAGATGAGATGTTAGAAAGAATGACGAAGAGTATGCATAGACTGGTGAACACTGCGACTTTTGTGGACAAACCTTCAGTGGTAGTATCTCGCAGACGAGGTGACTATACATGACCTCAGATAAAATGTCGGTGATACTGGTGAACATGAAGCATAAAAAATGTAAAAAGGATACGCTTTGGATCATCCTTTGTTGAGAAACCAAAAGGAACACGAAAGAAAAGCAAAGGTAATAAAAGATGAGAAAATATATATATATATCGACATAAAAAAAAGATAAATGAATTAGTGTAGGAAATGCAGCACATTTTAGGAAGGGTCACTAAAATTAAAAATGCAGCAACTACAAGGCCCACCAGCTTTGTGCGGTTGGCTTCAGACGAAAAAAAAAAGAAGGTTTTCAGTGCCGTTTTAATTCACCCTGCGCTACACAATCAAAATTATGGCTAAAAACACAGGCGCCTTCATCGCAATCTTTTTTTTTTAAATAGGGTGTCTAAATATTATTTCAGTCATTAAAGGGACAGGTATGCCTGGCTTTTACCGTTCCCCCTCCGTTTTTCTCGCCTAAAGCACAACGATTTGTACGAGCAACGCGGACGGGGTGAAGCGACAAAGTCGAAACGAGAAACAATTCAGTGAAAGTGGAGCAGTGAATTCCAGTTCCCTTTCGCCGAGCTGTTGGTCTCGCGTCATTAAGCGCGAGCCGCGGTTTTCACGCCCTATTTGGGAGGCAGCCATCCCGAGAATCCCTCCCCTTCTTTTTATCCCCACAAAATGAGGCCATTACGGGGGCGCTGGTCCCTAAAATGAGCTAACACCCCACGTGCAGGTGGCGCCGACTTGTGTCACTATCGGGCAATCATAAATTACCTGTGGCGGCGGCGCCCCTTCTAGTGTCTCGGGCAGCCGTCAGAGGGCACCACCGTCAGACTCGTCCAAACTCCATTCCACGATACGAGATGGCGCCGCTAAGAATCGGCTTTTTTGTTCAATACACTGCTATTAGATGGCGTTACCGTTCTATAATTTCTTCGCGCTCGCCCATTGTGGAGGGAAAAGCCTCATCAACATAATCATCAGTATTATCATCGTCATCTTTATCATCGTGGGCAGTAGCCAACCTCCGATACGAATTCTTGAAAGGATAAAACATCCAGGACGGGGACGAAAACAGGACTTCCTTCATTGAGCAACAACATAGAATTTCACAAAATATACCCCCCCCTTCCCCAAAGGTTTCAATGTTTTCGAAGAAGGAAAGGAGAAAATGGTTCAAAAAGCGTTGGAGTTACGACGAGGTATCAGCAATCTAGTTACCTCTGGTGTTAGGAATTTGACGTCTGTCATTGTCAGTGATAATGAAGGTGCAGAGATATTGTTCTTGACAGTCTCAAAGGGAAAAGTGCTATAAACCTCGTTGGAAGTAGGTTAGCAAAATACACTGCAAAAAAGTACCAAAAATTTAAAAAAATTTAGATGTCTGTAAAAAGAAGAAGCAAATAACTATTTACATTGTAAATGTAGCCACACTTCGTTTTTTTTTTAAAGGATTATTCATACAGCCGGTTTTTTTTTAACCAATATACTAAAAAGAAACGACTGCTACCAATATCTCGTTTTCGGAGTATGAAATACACTAAAAAAAGAAAAAAAGTAATACCAATTTTTATTTGCTTTAGAAGGAGACACCGGATCGAAACTTTATTGTCCACGATCGAAATCTGCAGAGAAATAAATAAAATAAAACAATTTATTGAAAGACTCACAAAATAAAAATAAAGAAGAATCCTGGCAGCCTGAGAGTTTGGCCGTTGTTCCGCTGAATGTTCAAATATGATTTGAGTTCAAAGTGTTTCGCTTAAATTTGCCAACTTCGAATGTATCGTTCGAATGTTGGGACTTCTCAATTTTGGATTCGCATATTTCATAATATGCGATCTATTCATATAGGAGCTCACCGTTATTAAATATTTTGGGAACAAATCTTGAGGCAGGAAATACGCCTGCTGTAATGCAAAAAGTTTGCGTTGCTTGTATTTTCATCCGCAGTGTCCGGTGTCTCAGCTGTAGACAATTCAGCCTGTGCGGTACAACCGCTAGCCTCGGGGTATTGATGCACCACAGTGACCAGTACGATGCTCATCCAGATCTAAACGGGCAGGGGTGGGGATTGAACCAAGGATCAAAAGGTTCTGCAGCGCGAGCTGTCAGTGGACTTTTCCGCCCGTTCATGTATTTCGCATAGAGGAACCAATGCGCTCATTTCATTGACGTCCTTGCTCTTTCCCTCCCTTTTTCGTCAGTCAGTTGTAGTCTGCGCATTCATATGTACAAAGCGCGACACTGTTAGCGCAGAACAAGCGATCGCCGATTTTTCAGTTTTTCTCTTTGAAACCGAAGAATGTCACCCAAGTTATTATCGCTCCGGAGAGAGCTCACTTTAGTTGTAAGGTATACCATTTCTGTGCTCGCTAATAGCCTAATACTATTCAGAAGTAAAATGCGAAAATGCGCCGATGTCGTGTTCGCGCTAACTGTGTCACGATGTGTACGTTATGTTCTTTTCTGTCTACCATATCGTCTCATAATTTACGTGTTCAGTGTAATTTCGCAGCGCAGCATGCCTCTTCATGAATTGTGGCATACGGTTCAACCCTTCTAATCGGGCGGCGGCTTGCGTCACCTAGCCCTTGCTTTCATCTTTAAAAAAGAGATTCTGAACCGGAACTTTGATTCCGCAATATAAGGCTGCCGAAGCGTTGAACGGGACGCCATGAACTCCAAAACCATCACTCATACATTGATATCTGAAACGGACGGCCGTGTGTTTTAAAAAGAAGGCCGCGATCAAGCGAGGAATGTGACGTCACAATTTTCCCGGAACATTTGAGAATGAGGGAAGCGGCCTCTCTTCTCTCCTCCTCGCTTCGGATCACCTGCTCAAGGGGACGAAGCGACGAGGAGAAGGAATGAGAACGGCGACGTCACATGTCTCGTCGGCCTCGTCGGCCTTGTTCAATCGCGCCCTTCTTTTCCGAAAATACTGCCATCCGTTAGAGATATCGCTGTACGAGTGACGTGTTTGGGTTTTCCAGCGTCCCGCCCATCGCTGCAGTCTTGTTTTGTGAGCTCCGAATTTCAGGTTCAGCACCCCTTAACCCCTACTACATGTACAACAAATTAAGATTAAGCCTTTTGATAGTAATACTTTTAGAAATTTACATGTTTGTGAGGAGGCACCTTTTACAACTATAGATGCGCGCACCTTCTAACCTACAAATCGATAGGGAAGGATCAGGAAAATATTTCTCCTTCCCACAAATTATGTCACCAGTCCAATAGTCTCTTCTTGATTTTATTCATCTGTCCAATGTGTTTGTTATTTCGCTGTGCGAAATTAATGTCCTGACTACATTAGTCTCGCCTTCGCCAAATGCAGGGTGAAAGCCTTTACAATAAAGTATTCAGTGTCCAGCTGTCGGATATTCTTCTCCGTGCACACGCCCCACATATTCAATCTATATCCTGGTATTTAACTTTTGGTATCTTAGTCTGTAGCCCTCCCGCCTTGACTTTAAACTACAATGAGCTACCTCTAGAATTGTCACATATACATTCTGTCAGCCTATACATATCGAATTATGTCTGAGTCGCTGATTTAGTCTGCCCCATACCCATATCCCCTATATTCTCCTCTCCTGATGAGAGTACATGCTATCGCTCGAAAATTCCGACCGCCATCTGGTGAGGCCGCCACGACATAGAACATGATCTCTTTGGTAGCGGCTTTGAATTTGCTCCAACAGATGGCGTGGCGGACTAGAGTATTCGCAGATGGAATATCGATTTTGAGCTACAGCCGCTACCCAGCTAGAGTCAGTACAAAATCGGCGTAGTTTCTAGGACAATTTTAATTTTACTCGTGCAAAAATATTTTTACCATTTCTAGCGGACCGATTTTTCTCTTCGACTAGCTTATCATACTGGCATTTAACTCATGTACAAAAAAAAATCACGACAAGGACTTGATTCAGTTTTGTCAGCTCACTTGTATTTTTGCTTGAAAGATGGCATGAATATTATCGTTGAGTTACTAATCGGCAGAAGCAAACAGTGCGAATAAATCAATCTCATTTTGTACTCGCAGGTTTAATTGGGAGCGTTGTAATTTTTTTCGAGTGATGAAGGTTATTGTGAACGTCTGCGTGTGAGTTTCCATCTAACTACAACCAAATAGCTACAAAAGAAGCTATAGTTATATAAGAATATTATAACATTTTACCGAAACGTGTCATGATACCGTCACAATGCAGGATGTCAGCACAAAACAGTGTTGTACACGTTCCTCAAAAAAAGGAACGAAAGCTCGTTCCTCGTTCCTTCTGATTTTTGGAACGCGTTCCCGTTACAAGTTTTATATGCGAAAAAGGAACTCGTTCCCGTTACAGTAAAAAAAATGGAACGTATCGTTACATATATTAGTTACATTTGTATTTTGCTTATTACTATATTTAGTTATATAGAACAAAGTTTTTGTTTTGTTTTTTTAATCTATCCCATCAAATGGCAACATACGAATTTGAATGCCGTGATGGAAGGGCATCAGGAGAAGAAAGCAAGCAAAGCAGGGTTTCATTTGTTGATGTATTTACCTTTAAAAATCTTGGCTTTTAGCCGTATTCATGTTTGTGGTGGGCGGAATCAAACGAGCAAAATATACTGTTACCCTACATTGCGCGAGCGTTTTACAACAACCTCACGCGTTTTAATCTAACAAAGTTCCTTGTTCGAACTTGAAAACAGTTGCTTCTCGATGTTGCTGTCCGCAAAACGATCAATTGAAGAAGGGGGTACGACTTCGGAAAATCAGTCTTGAAAACTACAACTCCTTCTTCATGAAGGTTAGATTAGTCGTCCAGTAGTTAAGGAATAAAAATTAATTTTTGTGTATCTTTTAATTGACCAACATTCGGGATTCAAGGGTGCGTTCGATGTCTGGTCACACGTTATTTTGTTGTAACTCTGGGTCTCTGTGAAAGTCCAATGATGGCTATAGTCTGCCTTTTATGTCTAGGTATATGAGGAATCGTGGAAGCAAAGAAATTAGCCCAGTTTGAAACGTCCTTTTTGTGTCTTTTCTTTTGACTAAAAGTTTTGCTTTCTTGTACCGCAGTCTTGAGCACTAAAACAAGAAACATTATTCACTAGCTTTCCTGCACCCGACTGTTACTAAACGAGGACCACACAAAACAAACCCTAATATTAGTAACCAAAAGTTTATGGAGATCCTGCTCTTCGTAAAGATATTGTTTATATACTTTTAAAATTTTCCTCTTAAAAATAAAATAAAAATTATTCCGCTGTACAAAAAAAAAGAACGCCGTTCCTTTTTTCGTATTAGTAAAAATGTAACGAGTTCCCGTTACAGTTCCACCGATGTAAAATGTAACGGGGCGTTCCTTCGTTCCTCCTAAAAGGAACGCGTTCCAGGAACGCCGTTCCTTGGAACGCCGTTCCGTACAACACTGGCACAAAATAAGCGGTACGGAATTTACTCATCGCCAAAAATTAACCTTTTAAGCGCTGGGAGATAAATCTCCGAAGAATGTGACGCGAGCGATTGGTGTAATATGCCACAGCTTCAGAGTTTCTAGATACCGAAGTTAAAAGTTTGAACAAGTTTACCGAAAGTTTCGACGAGAAAATGGTAGTCAACGGATCCCGCAAACACATGGAGACATACCACCTGCTTACAAAAACTAAAACGGACACCATTTTCTCTTCCGAAACCTCGGAAAATTGCTTCAAGTGTTTGTACCAGTACTACCGTTAAGCTCTGAAACTATACGTCCTCTTATCCCACCCACTCGCGCTTCAGTCGGAGCTCACTCGAGTTACTCGTAATCTGAAATTTATGCGCTACAAAACGGTTCACTTTTTCTCGGCCCACAGACTGCAGACGTCTCAACGCTGCACAAAGCGCTTGTTTATTGCTACAGTGTGCTAACATAGGAAAAGTATTACGACACTGCAGCTCCTCGAGGCGTTTAGTGCGGACGCACTACATTCAAAACGACCTAATGGCTCCACCTTGAGCGTCTGCTTGCAAACAGGCAGCCTCCCGATGGTACTCAGGTCAGGTCAGGTAAACTTTATTGAGCCTTTATCCCGGGGTGAAGGCGGATGAAGGAGGATCGTTGTGAAATATTCTGTGCTGGAGTTGTTCTTTAAGATGTTCGAGAAGTTCTTTGCCCTTTCTATGAAGAGAAGTTGTACTTGCTTGTCTTCTATTTGTAATGAAGAGGTCCAGTGCGGGATGATCGTTGTTGCGTTTTCTACTATTATGAATTTTAACATTTCCGGAGCGGCAAAGTTGGGACACTCCCAGAACATGTGCTCGAGGGAGCCGGGATGGGGTGTGTCTTCAGGGCCTGTACATCTTGTGCAGGTACCATCGAAGAGGTGCGGGTAGATCTTGTGGTAGCTCCGTGGAGTTGGTATGGCGAAAGCTTGTAACCTTCGCCATGTGCGTACTTGTTGGTGGTTGAGCTCCTTGTGTGGAGGTGGGAGTGTTCCTCTTTGGTCCCTGTAGGCTCTGGTAGCTTCACTGATGGATGTGCTGAAGCCTTCTGAGGGAGGGGCAGCGTAGTTGTGTTCTCCGGAAACTGTCCATCCAGTTGCGACGTCTTCTCGGTTTGATAACGCTCGAGACGCCATCGAATGGGCGGCTTCATTTTTAGAGTGATTCGAGTGCGCTTGGACTCATATAGCCTTGAATTTGCTGTCACCTGTTGGTGACCCGACGCTACTTAGAAGTTTCCTGGCCAGGGTGCCTATCCTACCTCGCAGGTAGTTCACAGTGGCAGTTCTTGAGTCTGTAGTTATGGTACTGTCGATGGCGGTTTCGGCTGCAGCTAGCATGAAGAGTGCTACCGCGGCTTCCTCCGCTTCGTCAATGTTGTCAGCTGCAACAGAGGCAACATGACTTTGTTCAAGGTTGAAAGCTGTGATCACATACTTTTTGGTTGCCCAGGGTATGGGCTGGCGTCCGCATGATAAATGGTGGGGTCCCCGTTATGAATCTTATTGAGGGCTTGTGCTCGGGCTTCCTTCTTCCGTTGTTGTGTCTGGGATGCATATTTCTCGGAAGCGGTTTAATGACGATTCTTTTACGCCATTCCTTAGAGATGTCCCATTTGGGTGGTAGTACCTGTCCGTACCTGTAGCTCGACTCTCTGGAGGGTTCTACGCCCTGCAGGCGTTTGTGATAGTCGAGGATGTTGCGCCTTCCTGTGAGCTTCACAGAGCTCCTGGAATAAATTATGCAGTCCCATCTGTTCTAGTCTGTCGGTAGACGTAGTCTGTGGTAACCCTAAGGCCGTCTTGTACGCTTTTCGGATTAATGCATCGATTCCTCTTATGGCAGTTTAGGAGAGAGCCATGTATGGTTGCAGCATAGGTAATTCTGCTTAAGACGAAAGCTTGTATTAGCCTGCAGGTATCCTTTTCTCCAAGACCATAATGTCTGTGAGAGATTCTTCTGATCAGGCGAGCAACGTTGTCGGCTTGCTTACGCAGGATGCGAAGTGTCTTCATGTTCCCTCCGTTTGCATGTAGCGTCATGCCTAGTACCTAGTGGATTCCACCCTTGGTATGGGTTGCCTTTCTATTTGCACTTGAAAGTTTAGCAGGGCTTTGCCCTTCTTGAGTGGACTCTTTGCAAGTAGCGCTGACTTCTCGGAGGCGCATTCTAGTCCCATACGTGCTGCTTCCTCCGCCACTGTGTCTGTACCTTGTTGTAGTGCCTTTTCCATCCATGGCGGTGGGGCATTAGTCCATAGGGTAATATCGTCCGCATACATTGCATGCTTGAGATATGGGAGTTGCTCGAGTCGTTGAGATATGAGTATCATAGCTAGATTAAAAAGAGAGGTGAGAGGACCGCTCCCTGTGGTGTGCCTCTTCCTTGATACATGGCAAAGGGATCCGACACGTGATCTCCCAGCTTGATTTGTGCAGTTCTGATCCGTGAGAAAGGACTTCACGTAGTTGTATGCTTTTTCGCCTAGATTTAGACGTGACATCTGTTCTAGGATGGCCGAATGTGATACCCTGTCAAAAGCTTTACGTAAGTCCAGCGCTGCTACTGCTTGCCAGCGGGCTTCTCTGGAGTGATATAGTATTTGTGAAGTTGTAGAAAGATGTCCTGTATCGATAGATGGTTTCGGAAGCCATACTTGTGGTGTGGGAATAGTCCTTGCTGTTCCATATGTTCCTGAAGGCGTCGCTGTATGACTCGTTCCATGAGTTTTCCAACACATGATGTCAAAGATATAGGCCTCAGGTTCGTGAGTGCCAATTGTTTACCCGGTTTCGGAATAAAGCATACTATTGCGTGTCTCCAACTAGGAGGGACCTCTCCCGTCTCCCATATCTCATTGAAATATTCTGTGATGGCCGTGACAGATTCATCGTCCAGATTCCGAAGAGCTTTGTTGCTGACCTTGTCTGCCCCGGGTGCCGAGTTAGGCCTAAGGTTTTGCATGGCAGCTCTTACTTCACTTTCTTCGATTGGACGGTCGATGTCTGGATTGTCTTCTCCTGAGTAGAGTCGGCTGTGCGCTTGATCTCCTACAATTCTGGGTGCTTGGAGGTATGTCTCTTTGAGTGTTTCACAGATGGTGTCTTCATCGTCGGGTATGTCCCTGAGTATCTTTGTTAGGGCTTAACATTTCTCTGTTTTTGTGTTTTCTGGGTCTAGTAGGTGCCGATACAAGGCCCACGGGCTCTTGGTATGAAGTTGACCCTTGAGTCCATTGCATGTTGGCTTCCAGTATTGTTCATTCAGGTATTTTGCATGTTCCCCTATATCTCGAAATAGTCGCACCGCTCTTTTTCGCAGTTTCTTATGGATTTTGCCAGGTATCTTTCCATCTTCCGTACAATAAGTAGTATGCTTCAACCATGTTTTGCAATCTGGTGTCCATAGTTCTCGCTTGCGTTGAATTGGGCGTGTCTCTCGTGGCTTCCCTCTGGTCTTCGGTAACTTGCTTTGCCCACTGTGTTTATCGATGTTATGAGTCCTCGACTTCTTCGCATTTCTTGAAAGGCGTCCCAATCCGTAACAGAGCATGTTGGAGGTTTTACTTGTCCTTCTATCTGAGATCCCAATGTAATTTCCAGTATGAAGTGGTCACTGCCTAAGTTTTCTCCAGTGTTTCGCCAGTTCGCCTCTGCTATGTTAGCCATGAAGGCTAGGTCAGGGTTGGTGTCTCTGTTTACACTATTACCCATCCTCGTAGGGTTCGTAACGTCGTTTAGCAGTACCATGTATCTAAGCGTGACTTGCCTGTTTATTGCATTGCCCTTCTTGGAGTCTGCCCTGTATCCCCAGGTAGTGTTGTAAGCGTTGAAGTTTCCTAAGATGATTGTCGGATTACTGATGGCGATTTGTGCTACCTCCGTGAAGACTTCCGTAACTGTGTCCGTATAGTTTTTGGGTGGAGAGTATGTGCTGCACACGAAGAGGCTTTCATGTTTTTTCCTTCTTAGTAGGAGTTCAACTAGTGTTGTACCGTTTTGTCCTTGTAGTTGAATCTCGTGTTGCCTGACTGATATGTTTCGCTTAACGAAGATACCAATGGTTCTGCTGGTCGAGGGTGTCTTCTGTCCGAATCTGTTATACCCTGGGATTGTAGAGTTCTTGTTGGATTCTTGTATGGCTATGATTTCGGGTGGATGTTCAGCGGTGAAGAGATGCATTTTTACGGCGTTGATTTTGATTCCCAGTCCCCACTGTTCCATTGCCATATCTTGAACACTTTAGCACTGTCCTTGTCCATTGGGTGATGGTATTGGTGGTCTACTTGTTGGAGTGGGTGGACACGTCAGAAACTGTTCTACTATCGTGATGCGTTCATTCGATTTCGCACGTTTTCTTCCGATCATTTGATGCGCTCATCCATTTGCTGAAAACGTACCTTCACTTGGTGCTTGAAGTAGGTCAGGTTTTCTACCATATTCGATAAGGCCTTGAGTATTTTTTCTTTGTCGTGGGTTCAATACGTCGCATCTGGCGGTGTCTTTTTCTTCCTTGGTGTCCGCTGCAGGTTCTGCTGTTTCTACTTGTTGGCTGCAGGTGGGCTCTTCCACTACCATTGGTTTTTCCTCTCTTTCGCCGTTGGTTCCTCTCTTGCATGGGGGTTGAACCACTTGCAGTGCTTGATTGAATTGTCGCTGCGATTCTGCCAATTGTCGCTGTGATTCCACTAGTTGTCGCTGTGCTTTCGGTAATTGTAGCTGTGTCTCTTTCAGCTGCTTCTCGAGCGTCACGACTCTTGCCATCATTCTGGGGTCTGACGGAGTGGTCATTGGTTCCGGCTTCTTCAGCGCAAACTGCATGTCTGTTTGGTTGGTCTTAGATTCTTTGTATTTGTTTACTGCCGCGGCGTAGCCTTCGGTAGTGTCTTCTTTATCGTCCATGCTTGGTTCATCCTGTCGTCCAACTGGTGGAAAGGATTCGGACCGTGCCCGGTATCCTACACTTAATGATCTGTTTCTTTCTTCATTTCTTGGGGTTTTGCTTCGGAACGTATCTATTTCTGCATTTCTTGCTCCTGGGTAGTGGGGTCCTTCACAGATCACGCATTTCGGGTGCAGGAGTATTTTCGAAATTCCCCTTGTGCGACCTGTTCCAGTTCGTGCTCTTCTCCGCAGTCAGGGCATAGCTTGCTCGGCCCTTTAGGGCATGCATCGGCCCTATGTCCGACTTGGCTACATGCCGTGCATGCTTGCTTCCTTTCTCTGTAGTTGTAGAACTTCGTAATCATTGATCTGTACTCAAAATAGTACGGTGCTCTTTCGGTGCCGAGCGTGACGAGGATGGCTTGAGACCTCCCCATGCGCCTTGCGTTGACGATGCGTAGGTTAGGGTTGCCGATTCTGACCATCTCCATGATCTCCTGGTTGGTAGTCCTTGAATCCGCAGCCAGGATATTGGGCACCACGATGCGTGTTGTTCCTTCGGGTTCCGCCATGTATCAATAGACTTCTATCTGAGTGGCCTCCACTGTTATCTGTTGTAGGTTGGCGTAGGCTAAAGCTCTATCCGTGCTGTTGGTAAGTACTGTGACCGTATTGCTTCTCTCGTTGACTCAAAATAAATCCGTGCCAAAAACTTCTCTCGGTGATTGCTTGGCTGTCGTGACCACCGCTCCGATGATTTCTCCCCTGGGCGTGCGCTGCGAGATCGAGCGCTCGAGGACGAATGGTGATTTTTATTAGCCGCGAAGCTCCTTAGGGGCTAGCCATGTCCGTGTGTCCGTCCGCCGTAGGCCGGCGTCGGGTGCTCGTGCTTCTGCTCGTGAGATCAGTGCTCACGAGCACGTGAGCACATGCTCACGTGCTCGTGTAGGGCAAAATAAAAAATTGGAAAAAAAAAGATGAAAAAAATTATGAAAAAAGAAAAGAAGAAAAAAAAGAGTAGGGGGTTCTGAGATGCCATCCCATCTGTCTGCTTAAAAAAAAGAAAAAGAAGAAAACCACACATTCTCCTACTGCCATGAATGAAAAGGACCGAAAAGCTCGGCATGCAGCGCCTCAGCGTCTACGTAGACAGCAAGCTGCTCCGGAGACCAGGGCGCGAGAAGCTGCTGCACAGCGTCAAAAACGCCAAGCGGACCCGGAGTTGAGAGCTCGGGAAGCGGCGGCAAAGCGTCAACGCCGACAGCAAGCAGCAATACCTATGACCAAAATCAGTATCATCAGCACCACCCGAGCTTCGCCCCAATCAACATCATTCACCACGTGGAGATGCGGTCATTTTTAGCCTCTCGGGTGTCCTTTATAGCAGTCCTGAACTTCCTTGCCACTCTTGTTCGTGATCTCCTCCTGCTCCTGCCTCTGCGAGGCTTCAAACCCCTGTTGGAAGTAGACTGCATTGACTTCTGTGTTGATAGCTTAGTAGCTTGTTGCTCAGTGATACAGCACAACGATATTCGCTTGGGCGTAATTGTACTCTTCGCATTGTTTCGGCGGGCTCTCCGCGTCGATGTCCATTCCATCTGTTGCCTCGTTAGGCCGAGGAATGTTAGGCCTAACGCCGGCTACACTTTCCTAATGTCACTTCTAGATTCGGAAATTTGGAGACCCTTACGTCTAAATAGCTCCGAGTCACGTTCCGGCGTAATGTTAGTGAAGAGAGTTCAACTCACATTCAATCAAGCCGAGCGGGTGCTTTCCGTGGAAGCCGAAAAGCAAAGCGCGCG
Source organism: Ixodes ricinus (assembly GCA_037355805.1). Classification (NCBI taxonomy): domain Eukaryota; kingdom Metazoa; phylum Arthropoda; class Arachnida; order Ixodida; family Ixodidae; genus Ixodes; species Ixodes ricinus. Next base: position 134,054 of record JAZHYW010050217.1, read on the forward strand.
GCGAAAATACGTGCGCACTCCTCCAAGGTCGACCGGCCTTTTTCTCGACGGAACAAGTACGTCCCCGACGGTACTGCATATTAGTGACGGGACGAATCACCGGAGATTCGGACTCGCCCAGATTCTGAAAGTTCCGAACTTTCCGCGACGAATATTCGGCAGATTCGGAGATTCGTCAGATTCGTCGCTGGCTGCAGATGGCAGCGTGAGCCTTGTCGTAAACCTCGCAAATACGGTCAGTTTTGTTTTTCTAAGTACTGTTACTGCATATAACCAGATTTCGACTTGTTTATATCAGCGTATATGGTATGTACTGTACTGTTAATCTAAACACTGGCACGCGCCCAGGTCCAGCTGAGCTTATCGGTGTGGTTGACGTAGGCCTAACCAATGCACGGTCTCGGTTTCTGTGCGGTTTCGCGGTGATCGGTAAAATGTAGTGAAACGCTGTGTATTACTACATAGGGTTCCGGAGTTTTCGGTTTAAACCGATAAAAACCGATAAAAGTACGCCGAATTCATTTTCGGAAATTCTGTTTTTAACCGAAAAAGGTGCTGTTCATATTGTTTGGCGTTTTGATTTAAACTGATAAAAACCGATAAAAGCTACGTCGAATCCATTTTCGAAAGATTCGGTTTAACCGGGAAAGGTCAGCCTAACCTTCCAGTCGTACCGCAACCGTGGCGAAAAAGGCGGAACGGCAGTGTCTATCGAAACGTGTCAATGATGTAAGATACACGGATGCCATCACGACGTTTTGCCCCATGTCTTCGCCATGTACGAGCGTATTTTCAAACTCGTTGAAAGGGAAGACTGACTTTATGCAGGCTCTGCATGTTGTGTTTTGCTTCAAAACGTTGCACCGTGTTCTCTTGGCGGGCATCAATTGGCTGTCGGCTGATTTTGGCTCTGGCAGCAAAGGCTCATCTCCTCGTAGCCTGCCAGTGTCCAGTGTTAGCGCCGAGAGGGCATTCTCGAAGCCTCAGGGTCATATTAACAGGAAAGAAAGAGTGCGGATCAACGAGGAGAACCTGGGAAAGTACATGGGTACTATAATAAGATCACGGCAGTCCTGATATAACAAAAGGTGGGAAGTTCTGCGTTTCTTGGGAATAGGCTTCATACCTGGCGTGCTTTTTACTTCTATGTTTTTTTCTCTGATTCTTTTACAGTCGCGCACATTTGCCTACATAAGGTGTCCATTTCTTCTTCAATGTATCTGTTGCCGTTATTCTTTGCGTGCTCACAAACATCAGAACTAATAAGGATCATCTGATCCGGCGTCCGTTGGTGCTTATTTTATATTCACCGAAAAAAGCTGATAAAATTTTGTGGGGCATAAATATACGCCGAAATAAACCGAAAAACTGAATTTTAATATAAACACCGAAAAAAGTACGCCGAATTTTGAAAATAGAAAACTGAAAAACGCGGAACCCTAGTTATACATAATGTGGCTCAACGCACAATAAACATATTCAAGCAAGGAAATGGTTCGTCTCCTCTCTAGAGCTGTATATGTCTGTACCTGTAAGGCCCGAGAGCGAGATGAATGTTGCCTCGTCACAACTTCGACCACGTACCGGCACCGGTGGCGAAGAGAAAACGTCGCACTGTCGCTTCTCCATCCTCAGCAGTAAGTTTTGTTTACGTGAACTTCACTTTTGATGAAAAAGAAACCCAACACAGGGGTGTCCAACGCAATCCTTTATTGTTCGGAAACAACAAACACTAAATCAATCGGATATCATTAACCAAAAAGACTGTTGTACTATACGGCGCGAGGAGTTTTGTGATTGCTCTGTGCTCGATAGCAATACCTCAGTGAACACGCGTTGAAGATAATAGAATCGAACGTACTACTTGTGTGGTGTGTGCCACTATGACTGCTATCATAATTATGAGCACGAATGCAGCCTGCGCGAACAGCACGCAGGCGGCATCGATCTCTTGCGGTGATGAAAACATGCGTTTGTATTTCCACGTGCACCAAGCATGCCGATGTTTGTCGTCATCCGGAACCGGAAACCAATTACGATGTCTGGCTACCGTTCGACAAACATCCGAAATAATGTAAAACAAAGCGGAACATATTATTGATTAATTATGATATTGCCGCGCGCGAAGCTTGCGAAGCAGGCAGAGCGTGCGGCCTAACGGTTATAGCGCCTGCCTCCCACGCGGAAAGCCAGGGTTCGATTCCCGGCCGCGGGGACGCTTCTTTGTTGACATCTAATGTAATGTTCTGGCAAATTCGAGAACTCTGTTGCATGTTCGAGCGGAGTCCGTTATTATAGAACTCTCGTATTGAGGTTCAAAATCGCCCACTTCAGCAATCACTTACGCTATCCTGAAATGCTTTCTCTTATTTGGCCACAGAAGCGTCTGCAAAGATGAACTGTGTGAAATAAACTGGACGTTGTTCTGACAACGCTTCAGGTTAGGAGATGATCGATATCTTTGCATTGTTTCCTCGCTGATAAAAAAATCAACAGCGGATCACTGCATGTGCTTGTCACCGACGGGCGGTGCCATTTTGTTTCGTCCACCTAGCGGCGTCTCGAGCTACTATAGCATGCGATGTTTATACTGTGCGGAAACTAGAGGGGACGCGCGCTCATGTTGATGCCTGTTTTGTTCCGTTTCCTTCCGGTTTTGGCGCTGATAATGTCTGAACTTTTATGTGAACGCCCCTCGTATATACCAGTTCATACAATGTTTACCGTGGAATGATTGAAGTGGGAACTGCCGACGGCGAGTTTGCTGGCGAGTGGTTTCGAGTCCGCGCCGAGAAAGAACCCGTACGCGATGCACGACACCGCCATTTCTCCCACGGCGGCCTCCGGGAACGCGCCTGGCTGCACGCACATGGCTGCTGGTCGAGGCGGGCAAAGGCAGGGGGCGCCATCTCTCTACTGGGGCCGTCTCGCGCGCAGGTGTCTATATGAGCAACGCTTTTATCGGCACCAGGTTGAGTTGCTGCTGGTGGCGCTGTCGTCGGATTTGAACTTGGTCGGGGTGGACGCCGCTGGTTTGGGTTTCATGGGTGAGTTCGCCAGCTCAGGTGTTATGTAATGCGTTGACGGCTATACCTACGCGCTGATTGCGAACACGTGGCCTCAGGTGCTGAGCAATGTGCTCGTGCCGGAAAACGCACCAAGGACGAATGATGCTGACGCACCTGCGCCAGTCTGCCGACGGCAATTAGCACCACAGTGGCGTGACAGTGGAGACAGGTTTCTGGCCTCTTCTTCGGAACTAGACGCCTGGGGGCGCACAGGGTGGCTCGCTGCCGTTGCTGAGTCTGAGCTGATGCAGTCGGCCGCTAAAAAAGGTCGAGCCTGAAGTGACTCGTGGCCGGTGCGATTTTGAAACCGCCACACACGGCGCTATATTTCGCCATAACACGGGGAGCGAGAGTGGCCCGGAACGTTCCCACGCACGAATCGCAGGGGTGCTTCAGAGAAATATACCTATCGTTTGTAGCAATTCTCTTGTTGTTTTTTACGTGCGGCCTGTTTATCACGGCGTCGTTTACGACGGTAGGCACTGATAAAAAAAAGGAGGGCGCTGCTTCTCCACCGAGCGAGCAAAACACAGAACACATGTGCGCAGTCAGGCTGTGGCGTTTGCAAAGCTGCTTTGGGGCGGCTCCGGTGTGTCGCCGTCCCCGTGCATCCAAGAGTGGATCGAGATCCGGCGAATCACGCGACCCCAGCCTGCTTACGCTATACCAGGCGCCCCGTGTCGCCTTATCGCCGGCCAGACCATCGACTCCCTTGATGTCAATCGTTTTACGGCCGACTGTACGAGGTACAAACTTGTGGAAGGAAATCATCTTGTAATACTGAGTTTTATTACAACGCGCTTATCCAAGGAAAAAGAAACCTTTTTTGCAACAGTGATTGAATGAATGCAGAATTTATTTTCGAACGAAAGGACTTTGTGGCCTGTTGGGAAAAGGGGATTAGGTTCTCGTGACGATGTTGGTATCCAGTGCATACGCCCAAGGAGAGAGAAGAGAGAGAGAGAGAGAGAAAAGGAGTTTGGTCCCTTTATGCCGGGCTATGGGATGAATCCACTCGGTGAATGAGCGAATGTGGGCGGGTCGTCGCGTCTCCCGATGATGGATTCACTGACGAGAGCAGTCCCGATATAAGTGTTGTACGGTTAAAAGAGTGCGATACGAAGACATAATCAGCGGTCACACCACTTATACATCATACAAAAGACAGTCTGCATACAGATTCGAATGCGAGTCACCGCGAGAATTCCGTGCTTCGAATGCCGCATGGCAATGAGTCCAAGGAGAAAGTAAACTTGGCACGCGGCATTGGAGCCACGGATATTGCGGCGACTCGTGTTTGCAGACTGTTTTTTTTTCTTCTTTCCTATGACATATGAGATCAGTGTGAACCCGGCTTTAAGATCCCACTGCTCACGCATCATACAAAAGACACGGTGCTCGATGAAGTCGTGACGGCAGAATATTCTGCGGGCAAACTTCAAGGACGTTGGAACCAAATGTTTGCTTTATACATACGTGTGCTTCGAAAATGTCTTCAGACAGTCTTTTGTATGACCAATGAGACAGAACTGTCACACAAGTAAGAAGCAAGCTTCAGACATTACCTGCAGACCGTCTTTTTGTATGATGTGCGATCGGTGTGGCTGCGGCTAAAGTGAACACTGACAAGGTATTGATGCCCGCGGATGTTCTTTTCTTATTTGAACACAGGACGGACAAGAGCCCAACTACCAGGAACACAATTTGCGGCTCAAAAATTTCTTATTCTTTTCGTCCCTAAAACCGCCGGTCGAGAATCGGCCGGTTTCAGGCGCGCTCGCTGTCTTTTCCACGGTCACGTGCCGCTCAAACCGACGCGTACCAAATATTGCCGCGCGCGCAGCTGGCCAAGTATGCAGCGCGGCCGTGGCCGAACGGTTATCGTGCTTGCCAGGGTTCGATTCCTGGGAGTGAGGCGTCTTTTATTTATTCTTGCAATTTAGTGTTCTGGTAAATTCGAGAACTCTGTTGCATGTTCGAGGTCAGAATGTTCTACGCGCCGAATCTTCCACGCCGATTGTTCCTGAAGCCCACGTGTGTACGAAAGGGGCTCCGCCTGGCGAGCCGGAGTCAGTCTCGCCCCAGCGTTCGGTCCTGCTGTTACGCCGCTATCGACGCTCGCGACGCTCTGCTGTTACCTTGTGTCTCCTTTTTGTTTTGGGCACAAGTTCGCCCCATTAAACATTTAGTTTGTTTCAGTTTTCGCCGCCTCATCAACTGTCATTCGTGACAATATATTCAAAGCTCTGGGAGTCATCTAAGGCACACTGTTCGGTATTGAAAACAAAAAATAACATGAACTTCATTCTTTTTTAGTGGCTTCCAAAAGGCTGCAAAATACGTTGATCGAAAAGAAATGTTTGCACAGATTACAGGAAGTAGATGCAAACGTCATTCCCAATACGCCGACGTATACTCACGGGCTAGTTAAACGACGGGATGGCGGCGCACGGTCTGACCAACGTTGCGACGGACGTGGGACCGTTACTTCGGAACTCGGGTTCGTCGTATCGTCAAAATCGATCTTCGAGCACAGAACAATGAGGGGAAGGGTACAAGGGCAAAACAATCGCACGACAAGCGGTTCAAGCAACGTCCTCGTTGTCGTGGTCTGCTTTACGCGCCCGAAAAGAGGGAAAAAAACTGGGTAGAGTGCGATCGCCTTGGGACGGATGGTTATCATTTGAGCCCGTTCTGGTTTCGCCCACACTCACTTTGAGTTTCTAAAAACAACCTTATTTAAAAAAATATCTCGCTTTGATCCGTCGCATTTGGCTTTTTCCCCGTTTCGTCCTTCGCATTTCAAGTTTTTCAACCCTTCTCAATTGGGTCTGTTCTCGTTGCGCCTTCCTCTACTTGGCACCTATGGTTCCCTATAGGCGTAACGCTTATCGGTATCGCATTTTTGTTACAGCCAAACGTTGCAGTAGAGCATTACAGATATCCATGAAAATCGGATGATCAAACACATTCTGTGTTAACACTTGCCTAAGGAAGTTGCCAAAAGACAAAGGCGTTGGCGATGGAGCAGGAATTCTATCGTCGCCTATAGACCTTTCCAGCGCTTTTCACCCAGACGAAATATGCCGAGTCACTGGGCTCTAGACGCGCATGCGTGGCGTCTCATATTTCGTGAAAAAGGGCTACTGCGCAAGCGCAGAACGCCTTCCACAGACCAGTAGACAAAGACGGCAGCGCGCAGAGGGCGAATATTGAAAAGGTTTAGTTCCGCCTCGATCGTTGCCCTCCGGCAATGAAAATTATTGATCGATTCTATGACATGGAATGACATTTTTTTGAAAAGACAAACCAGTCATCAATGTGCAGATAATCGGGCTAAAATGTGGTATAAGAGCTCACTTGAACATTTCAATTTTCACTAACTTTTTGGTTGACATATTCATCTGCATGCGCTGCGCTTTCGTTCTGATAGACCTTACCAGTATTCACACATACGCATCTTAATTGAAAGAATGTTTTTTTTCAAGATCAAAACTTCCGTTCTATTCGGTAGCCTGGGGAAGCGCTTTCTTATAAACACTGCCTTCACAAAATTAAGTTTTTTTTTTCCCCTGAGGGTATTACTCGAATATCTTTTGGATCGCTTCTGTCACGCGCACTTTCAACAACTTTCGTTAATAAACTCCACAATTCTAAAACGCAAAAAAAAACGTAATGCTGGAAATTTTAGAAAATTGTTTAACCCTATTAAAGAAAGAAATTAAGGTGTAAATACTGGAAAATATTGGGTTTTACCTGAAAACGAAGTACCCTACATATATCTGATGGTGTGCTACGGGTCCACAGAAAGTAAGACTCACCAACAAAGCCTCGAAGGCATAAGGACGATAAAAGCCTGCCGAACTATACCTGCTTTCACCTCAAGAACCCTAGCAAAACAAGTCCGGCTCCTCGCGGAGCATTACTTATTTACTCCTTTATGTGGTTAATTAAGATATGTGTAGGTGGATCTTAGACTAGATACATGTTATCTTATCGAGACGTACACGTTCATAAACGCTAAAAGCATCGCTTTTTCTTCCGACAACCAAATCTCGGAAGAACTACTTCGCGCCGCGTATGAACAATGCGCAAAAGCGTGCTTTTTCTTGAGGTGAAAACAGGTATAGTGCCCTTCGGTCGTGGTGTGAACGGTCATGAGGATGGGCCCCTCTTCTTGAATTCTGGCCACTCCTCCTTTCAGCATCCCGGCACGTGTTTCGGTTTTAGTTTCAAACTGTTGCGTTTATTTATTTTTACTTTTTTAAAATTGTACGGGTTTCTGTAGCAAAATATTTATTGAGTAGTCTTCTACCTCCATACTAAATCGCCTGGGAAAAAATATGTGTGTCAGTGTGCCTTTAACGGCAGTGACAAATATGTTTGTTTGTTTTTCATCTTAGGGAAGGCGCGGGGCGGGGTATAAAGTAGTGACGTCACAAACAAGAGGTGACGTCACGGACAGAAGGTAACGTGTCGGAGGAGCGTATTTTCCTTTCCCAATAAATTTCGCCTAGTATTGTTTCCGCTAAATTTAGGGGGAAAGTGTACCTTGTCACGTGACATCCGTGAAAAACATTCTACATTTGCAGGAGCTTGGAGTTAACCTATTGCTACACGGGCAGCTTTACGTGAGCTCGACTCACTCGCATCACTCCACGCGTATAGTATAGTTATGATAAATAAAGAAAAGCTTAACGTGTAATTCAGCCGATATAAAAAATGAAAGCCGTTTACAACTCCCTGTAACTCCTGAATTAGAGCGCAGCTCTTGAGGAGGAGGAGAAAGGTACTGGGGGCGTTCGTAGTGACCTCGCGGTGGGAGGGTCACGTGACCTGGGGGATACGTGACCGGGAGGGGGTCACGTGACCTGGGGTCACGTGACGATGACGTCATCGGTAACATCATTATATGATGATGACGATGACGATGCGACGTCATCCGCATCGTTATCGTCATAATCACGATGACGTCATCGTCACGTCGACCCCTCTCCACCAGGTCACATGACTCCCACCCCCCCCCGAGGTCCTCCCGAAGGAACCCGGAGGTCCTTCGGGAGGACCTCGTTCCTTCTGGAAAATTTACCCATAATGCACCGCGCGGTTACGCCGACAGCGACGGCGACGGCGACGCCGACGCCGCTCAAGCCGGAAACAGGCGCCTAAGAGCTGCGCTCTAAAAACCGCACTGTCTAATATAGATCCTTGGCTCGTAAAATCTGTAATGGACAAACGTCGGAATCACACATTGATCGCGTATACAGAGCCAAAATCATCACGCGTGGCCAACTTTCTGGGACCTTACATGGAATGAAAAGCTTCCGAGGAAATGTCAAAATCCTAACTGATTTGCGTTTCACGGTACCCAGGAAATTTCAGTTCCCGGAAACATTACGATATTTTGCCAAAAAAGCAGAAATTGACAATTTCTTGAATGTGGCTCATTAAAATTCAGTGCAAAAAAAGTACTGCCATAGGGTAAAAACTATACGAGTCCAAAACTTTAATTACTGCTTATTAATATTTTATGACTCTCATCAAAAATAGTTTCAATGAACACTGCGACGTGTGTTGTTCAGTCGAAAGCCTAATTTTAGTGCATTTAGCAGGGAGGCGCCGAGACGTTGATGTCCAAGAAAGTTGGGGATGAACAACGCGAAATCCACAGTTTAAACGAATCACAAGAACGCGCGTGCCAGACAAACAAGAGACATGCACTACCAAGCCCTAAACAAAATTAAAAAAAACCACAAAAAAACACATTCCAGGTGTTGTTCCAATCACGCAAGTTGGTGCAATTTCTGATTACCCGAGAACTTTTTACGAGGCTTATTAACTCGCCTTTATGAGCGAGCGAGCGCCCGGTCGCACGTCGGTGACACGCTTTCACTGGTTCCCTCTTTACATTATTGCTTTACTGGGACTCCCCTTTTATTATCAATTACGAGGGCACCCTCTCCCCGCCTCGCTCCCTCAAAGCCCCGAAGGCCTGAAGCACGAGCGGCTGACCCATGCTCCGTTCACACCTAAGCTGACAGTGTCGCGGGAGCTACGGTCCGCGTTCGACCAATCCCGCGTCTCCCACTCGCCACGTGATGACGCTCCCACCTAGAACCACGAAATGAGCTGCCGCCATTTTGGTACTTGGTCAGCAAGCATAGGCTCCGCCATCTTTCGCGCTTAGTGCGGAATAGGCGCCGCCATTTTGGCGCTTAGTGCACAATAGGCGCCGCCACGTTGGTGCTTAATGTAGAGCGGGCACAATCGGTGATCACCGTCGTTTGTAAACGCGTTTTCCTAAGCCCGGAAGCTCAGGCGATATCGTTTTTTAAAGACCGACGGCCAGACTCGGGATTCTGCAAGGCAGAAGATCCTCCTCACCATGGGGGAGGAGGAAACGGGCAACGGTGGGCAAGGTAGAAGGGGAGAGGAGGAAGCGGGGGAGGGGAAGTGGAAAAACGAAGTATAACATTTCTAAAACAGAAAATAAAAAAAACACGACTAAATATTTTTTATTTAATTTTTAATGAAGCATAAGGTAGCTGGAAACCATGACGTTGAGCATGACGTTGGGCACTTTGAGTCTCTGATAACGTAAAGTTACGCAGAGCGTGACGTAGCTCAAGCTTCTCATTAGCGCTTCGCAGCCAATCATATTGCGGCTTTAGAAGATATGAACACCCTAGGACCAATCACGAAGAAAGAAGCGCGAATTAACATAATAAGCCCCTGCCCCGCGTCTCTCTCTCACTGACGTCACGTCTGCTCTGCGCATGCGCGGACGCCTCACTCCACCCGAGTCTGGTTTCTGCGCACGGCGGGTCACGTGACGAAAAAGGAGGCTGCTGATTGGTCCGGAGAGTTCCGTCTAGCTTCCACCGCATCTCTCGGCTGCGAACGGAGTGTGTACAGCGAGGGCCACTTCGCTAATTGCAGCGGCTATCCCGTGATTCCATTCGAGTTCGTCGGAGCTTGTAAAGCGGTAGTCGTAATGAAAGGACGACCGCGCGAGCGTCGAGGGACGAGAGACATTAAAACAGAAAAGAGTTTTAGTCCAGGCGCGGGACGGGCGGCGGGTCGCTCTACTATTAATGGTTTAATTTTCGCGCGCGAAACTGCCGTTGGTGGCGTCGCGATCACGATCGCGTCACTGTATAAATGATGCAATTACCGGAAACATGGTGTCGTTGTTTTGTTTGTTTTTGGCATGGGGTCCAGTTCAAGGCTAAACACGCTCAAGTAGTACATGGCAAATCAAAGTTTCATCGATTGAACTTGTTATTTTTGTGCATGAACAAGCTCCGGGTAAAAACGATTACACGAAAAATCAGTAGACCTCACGTTGAACCTTTTAGAGTCTTTACGTGAAAACGAGGAGATTTCAAATAAACTTTGAAGTGAAATGTGTGTTCTTGTAGAATTTCATCGTGTTGTTGACGGCCGATTGGTCAAAGAGGCAGCATTTATTGTTATTATATATTTTAGTTATCATGGTCTAGTTCCACTCTAATTACAAACGCAGGTTCTTGGAAGAAATCTCCTGGATTTTACGGGATGTTCATCGACGTTTTCTGGTGGGGTCACTTTGTGAGGGCCTGGTAGGATGGATGGATGGATGGATATTACTGGCTATACCCTTTGTAGCAGGCGGTAGCTTGCGCCACCTAGAATAAGTCTAAGACAAGTCAAACATTTGTTAAGCCAGTAAAAGCAAAAAATTATATGATTGTTTACAACAGGACATTTGTATCGTCTTTAAGCGATGTTGCCTATGGGTCTGTCCAACAGGGCCCTTAGTAAAAACTAAAACTCTTCGGCTTCCATTTTGGACACAATATTGACGTTAGTTCATTCAATGACTATTGGCATTTATTGGTACCGATTTTGCGCAGGTCAAAGGTGAAAAAATTTACTTTTTTCCCCCGTGTCCTGAGAACGAGTTAAAGGCACAACCGACGAGCTGCACGCAGATTATATTCGACCATTATCCACCGCCATTCAAAATTCGGCAAAGGTGCACAGTCCCGTGACGTCATAGTTTGCACTCCTTCGCTATATATAAAAAAGAAAAAAAATCATCGATAAATCTAGAGACAATATCCCTGCGCTAAAGTTAATGGGAAAATTCTTCCGCTATATTTAACGAGAAAACGTTTCCCACGACGTCGCAATATCACGTGACGCTGCGATTCCCCGCTGAATTTAGCGGGTCACGCAGTACACACGTACACGCACCGTATCGCCTAAGAAACGCCGCAATGGTGGCCGTCGCCGTAGAAATTGTGTAGAAAGCGAACAGCCAGCAGACGACGCACTCTGTTGTCTGCTCTGCTGAGGCTATCGGAAGATGGCGCCACAAGTTAATAGCGTCGCTAACTCAGCCGTCGGCGAACGCACACAAATTGGGCTTCGGCAAATTTCTTGCTGCTATGTTTTTTGTTTTTTTTTTTGCAAGAAGAAAATTATTTTTTGTAATTTCACACAATGATACTGACCTGCCCCGTCCGCATTCGGTGAAAGTTTAGTTTCCTATGTCAATGTGCCGATTTTTCCGACTCTGTTTTACAGCGGAATGTCCGTTTGTGCCATCCTATACATCCCGGAAGTGACACGATCTATATACCCTCTTATTGTTGTAAGTTCAGATCATCAGTATTTAGAACGAATGCAAAAATTAAAAAGTACGATACGCACTGTTTTTTTTTGTTTTTTTGTCCCAACTTCATTGCGCTCTGAAATCATAAAATGTCATACCGATATAAATTTTTTTAATCACCCATAATATTATTTTACATACCGTGCATCAGATTATTATAATGAAAAAAAAGAAACGGTGAGGGCGTCAACCATTTCTGGAATGGTCTATTGGGCGTGAGCCCCAGCCAAACGTCGACACTGCACTCGTGGGCAAGGCTGTGCCTTGCATTAGATCGTAGAAGATGACATAAATTATTCCGAACAGCCGGCTTTGTGCTGCGTAAACACGGAGCTTTGTGGAAAACAAGCTGTACAAAGTGCCACCCATTGTTTGGTTCTCTCATCAATAGTTAGGTCACTCTCGCATCAGTTTTCCTGTATAAAGGCATAAAATTTTAATTCGCCATTGATCCACTGGCTGATCGTTCCTCCTGAACTTTACCCCACACCCGATAAAGTCAAAAGTTACACATTGAAGAGAACTGTAGTACCTCCGGTCAAAGCCCCCATCATATGGCTCATCAGAATGATTTTTTTTTTAATTTCCAGTCGATCTTTTATAATCATTTTCGGCCTCAACCCTTGCTCGAGTATGGTAGTGTCATGCCGTATGTCACCCTCTTGTCAGTGAGGGAGACTTAAAGAAGAAAGCTGAAGCGTTTTAAAGATACGAATCAAATAAAAAAGAAACACTACCTTCGTTAAAAAAAAATCGCTTTCGAATAGCGAATGCGCCAGTGTCACAAAAAAGGAAACCAAAGTAACGAGAAAACGAAACAAAACAATTACATCAATAATAACGAAAAGACAATAAAAATCCAGGGACACGTTTGAGCTCAATCTCATTAGCAAACCCATCTTTTGTTGTATATTCACGTGTTTTTCTCCCAATATCACGCGCCTCCCCATTTTGTCTGTGTGTTTGTTTATCTACCTAATCATGTTTGTGCACATCGCGTCCGCGAAAGCTCGTAAAAGAGAAAGAGAGAGGACCAGGCCGCCCTGTAAATTAGATCACGTAGCGTCAATGACTCGAAAAACAATAAAGCTTAATGGCAAGCGAAACTACACAAAGGGAAGCAGTGTCCAGCGACAGCAACAACGTTCGTTGTCTTTTGTCGATGCTCTTTTTCTAAGAACTACTAAAATACAAAAATTAGTAGTAGAGGTATCACAGCCTGGTACACGTCTTCTCGTAAACTCTGTCGCGCGCGTGAGCTATTTTTTTTTGTATCCCACTTTTAGCGTTTATTAATTACAAGAGCACCGCAACAACGTGCCCCCGATTAACTTTATGTCGGTGAAGGGAGCCTCTCACCTTCACATCGGCTGTTTTGTCTTTTTTTATTTAGTTTTGTTAATGCGTAAATGTATAAGTGTATTAGCTCATTTTCTGAATTTATGAAGGCCTTCATGAGAACACTACTTTTTCGTTGGACCAGTATGCGAAGTTATTAAAAGAGGCTAGAACTCCTAATGACTGGAATCCTTTTCCTGTTTTGATAACATCAATGACATTGCTATTTCTTTTTTGTACAACTGCTGACACTCTACCCAAATGTTTCAGTATTGTTTATGTTATTTTAAGGGAAAAGGGGATTTAAGGAAAAATAATATAAAAAAACGGGGGTGTTATACTTTTACATCAAGAGCCATCATAAGTCAAGTCCGACTGATCGCGGTGTGTTCTTAATTTATTCAATTGTGATTGACTTACTGTTATAGTATACGAATTTACGAGCAGCGCAGAAAAAAGGTAGAACATAAGACACAAAATAAAAAGGCAGAAACAATGCTAGATTAATCTCACCAGCCAGTTTGGTTACGCCACTGCTGCCACAACGCATCGAGCGAAATTTAGTCTTTTCTGCAGGTGCGACTACCTCGCTAGAGCTCTGCGCACGTGGAGCATGAGGCGGCACTATAGACCTTTTCCGCAAGGGCGCCGCCATCTTGAATTGTCGTCACTTCCAGTATGGGCGAAAACATTATTTTGCCGTCGCCACGCCAATAGAAGGCATTTAGGACATAAACGTAACCGTCACACATTCTCGTTTCGCCTCCCCTCTATTTTTTTACTACTTGCTGGTTGAAACGTTCTGGTATTTTTTCGTCGTCCATACCGGATATGGCTACTTGGCGGTCGGGGGCGAGAGTAAGCGGAAAAGGTCTATAGTAGGTTACAAGTCAAGAAGGTAGCGGCAAATGCCCCTCAAAGGAAATCATATATCCCTCCGCCACCTCCACATCCAATAGCGTCCCATCGTTTCCGTGACGTCGCGGCCAAGGCGCGAGGAGGGTCTTGCCTTCCTGTACGTATTTGCCTTATCTCTCGACTTTGACTTAGCATTGTGGAAGCCACGAGAGGGAGATTAGAGTTTTCCCCTCCGATGGAAACAAATACGACTTTCGGGGATTAGGTTCCACCTCCGATGGATAGAAAGGCTGCTTTCAGGGGCTCGGTTCCCCCTCCGATGAATACAAATGTCGCTTTCTTAAAAGTGGGGTCGAAGACAAGTTGGCACCACTCTGTGGCCATTGTCTATCCACTGAAGCGGAACAAGGAGCGTTTCCAGTGAACTCTTCTTTCGACTGCGGAGGGATTTGAAACCGGCGCATCACGCTTGTGGGAGGAGCTTCTCCTACCTTCTTAACTTGTAACCGACTATAGCCCTTTCGTCCACTGCTGCCCGCCTCCTGCGAACTAAAGTTGTGGCAGTGTCAAGCATGCGCCGAACACTCGGCGTAAACGGTCTATTCGTGTGCAAGAAAAATTAAAAAAATGCTTGCACTTCGTTTTAGATGATTCCTCTTTATAAAATTTACGCTTCTTGTTTTCTCGCAAGTTCCTGCTACTATTGCTGTGCGACGGCGCGAGACATGTGAAACTACATTCCGTTTCACTGAGTGCATAGCCTCCTATATGCTGACAAAACCTGGCAGATCGCCACGAGAAGCGGCCACCGAAATTGAAATGGTGCAGCGGCAGACAACGGATGAGAGGAGAGCCACGTGACTGGCGCCCCGCTGCGGCGAGACGCCGAAACACACGTCTCCCGAGCGAACAGGTGTGCTTCGGGTCCTTGCCGCTACAAAAGCTGTGCGCTGACGTCCTTGTTCCCCGAGAAATGGCTCTTTCTGTGCTACCAGATCCTCGCGCTCCGAATCTGCGATCGCGCACTCTATGACTACGTCGTCGAACTGCCAGGCTTTGTGAGTACAGAGGAGGCTATGGTGGGCAGAAGCTACGAGAGCGAGCTTCGGGCTTTCCAGCGTACCTGCCAAAGCACGCGCGCTCGTGCAGTGCAAACACTGTTCAGGGGCACGTGCCCGCGCTTGTAGCATCGGTGGCGTCTTGAACGTTTTTGGAGGTTCAACTCTGCAAGGAAAAGGAGTTTCTTTCCCTTGTCCCGCAGCAGACTCACTCGAGTATGTGTGCTCTTTTAAATGT